>OZ010723.1:3611038-3715851 GCA_963932345.1 Ophion ventricosus
AAAGCAATACTTGACAAGCTACTCTATGGTAAACATTTTGAGAAAAAAAAAGCGAATCCATAGGATATGTTAAGAAAAGAATGGGTACGCGATTGAGAAATAAAAGAAAAAACCTATAAGCTTGGAGGAAGAGAAGTAGGAAAATTAACAGATGATCTTATAAGAAAATTGACGACGTATTATGGATTAACTATTTATCGAAATGTGGAAAGTGTAGAAAATATGAAAAAAGCTATTATGACTACGTCTCATCATTTATGTTCGATCGATGAGAATCCCAGACACGAGAACTACCCGCCAGGAGCCGATAACTGGTGCAAGTGGCAAAAAGCTCAGACTAATGGTGAAGCTTTCAAACACCCTGCGCCTCTCCATCCTGATGTCCAGAAGCATCTCTTGCCGAAATACACGGGTTTATCCAATCATGATCTATTGGAGAGATACTTGGGTGGCCACACGCAAAATGCAAATGAAAGTTTCAACTCCACCGTATGGTGGCGCTTAGCTCCGAGATATTTGCATTCAGACTTGAGCGTCATCGAAACTGCAGCTTATATTGCAGCCAGAATATTCAACGAGGTGAATTCATCAGCATTGGGAGGCAATCGAAGAAATTCGCAACGAAAGCCGACGAGCGACGCGTATCGCGCCAGGAGCGCCGCAGCTCTCTAATCGTCCAAGGAGGGTCGCAAAGCCCGCAGAGAGCAGCAGCTGCAGGAAAATCGTTTCTACGAGGAAGCCGAAGGAGTCCTGTATGGCGCTGGAATCGCTGATTACCCGATAAGACATAACAAATCATTAAGATTTCCCTTGGTGAAACTTTGAGCGCGTTTTTCTCAAAACTGTATTTTTTCCAACTTCTCGGGTAATTACGCAAAAACTATTCAACCGATTTTTATGAAATTTGTCACACATCTTCCTTTTACCAGCAGTTTATCGGTGAACCTAAATAATATTTTAATTCCAAAAATAAAACGTACTTTTGCCCTTAAATATAGTAAAAATTTCATGAAAAATCACAAAATTGACTTTATTAAACTGCCATTTTGTGAATTTCGCATTTATTTCCAAAATTCTGGTTCACCGACAACGTATGGGTGCTACCTTTAAGAATTATTTTGATTTTTTTGTTTCAGACAAATACAGTGTGAGGGAGAACTGCAGCAGTGCGGAAACTTTTTGAGCGACTCCTCTGAACATCGATGATGACGACGGGCAATTTCCATTTAAAAAAAATATATCTTTGCAAACTTGAAATATTAAATGAAACACACACAAAGATCCAAATTTCCATGTATATTCTTTTCATTAAAAAAAATCATATAAATGCCCTAATTTTTGACCTTCTAAATGGTTTTCCCCCCTTCGCAGTAAACGAAACAGCTAAGAAGGATTTTGCTTACTTTAAAAAAAAAATTCGCCAAGCGTTTGCTCGTGAACTTAAGGCGGGCAACCACTTTAGTTGCTTCAAAAAATCTTTTTTTTTTATTTCATAAATCGTTAGCAAAATATCTTAAGAATACACCCTGAAAATTTCAAAACGATATTCGGATTCCTTCTAACGGTATGTATATACCGTTACATAACCTTGAAATATTAGCGATTTTGTATCAGCATCACATCATTTTTTTCGTGCGAAAATGTCGAGTTTTGAGCCTAATAAGCGTCATTTGCGGGAACTTTTGATTGTCTTCTTTAATTTGAAGAAATATGCAGCTGAGGCGCATCGATTGCTTGTAGAAGCATATGATGAGGCTGATTTAAGTGAGAGAAGTTGTCGTGAGTGGTTTCAAAAGTTTAAGAACGGTGAGTTTGACGTCGAAGACAAAGAACGTAGCGGAAGGCCGAAAGTGTACGACGACGCGGAATTGGAAGCATTATTGGAGGGAGATACGTGCCAAACGCAAGAAGAACTTGCACTTACATTAGGAGTGCCTCAACAAGCAATTTCGCATCGTTTAAAATCGTTGGAAATGATTCAAAAGCAAGGAAATTGGGTTCCATCTGAATTGAAGCCGAGAAACGTTGAACGCCGATTTTGCACATGTGAAATGCTGCTTGCCAGGCATAAGCGAAAGGGTTTTTTTCATCGTATAGTCACCGGTGATGAAAAATGGATCCACTACGATAACCCAAAGAAGAGGAAATCATGGGAACCACCTGGCCATGCTTCAACATCGACAGCCAAGCCGAATATTCATGGAAAAAAACTCATGTTGTGCATTTGGTGGGATCAACTTGGTGTCGTTTATTATGAGTTGCTCAAACGGAACGAAATCATTACTGGGGCTTTCTACCGAACACGATTGATGGGATTGAGCCGATCACTCAAGGAAAAACGCGCCCAGTACTACTCCAGACACGAAAAAATTATTCTCCTGCATGATAATGCTCGTCCTCATGTTGCGGCGCCGGTCAAAACCTACTTGGAAACACCCAATTGGGAAGTTTTACCCCACTCGCCGTATTCACCAGACATTGCTCCCTCTGACCATCATTTATTTCGATCGATGACGCATGGCCTGTCTGAGAAGCACTTCACATTATTTGAAGATACCAAAAATTGGGTCGATTTGTGGATAGCCTCAAAAGATGAAGCGTTCTTCCAATGCGGTATCCATATGCTGCCAGAAAGATGGCCAAAAGTAGTGGCTAGAGATGGACAATACCTTGAATAAAACATAAAGTACCGTTATTTCACAATAAATGTCTATTTTTTAAGTAAAAAACGGTGGAGACTCATTTGTACTCTCAATATATATATATCATATATGAAGTCATGAATTTTTGAGTAATGAGATCGACTTTTATCCAAAATATGAATAAAGATAAGAACCATTGAAAAGGTACATTTTTAAAAAGAAAAAAAAAGATAACCTCTTCTCGTATGTGCACCATACGAGGGTAATTCGAAAAGTTTTCGGCCTTGTCAACCAAAAGTGATAGAAAAAAAATCCTTCCGACGCTCGATAGATGGCCTTGATATATGTAAACCGTAAAAATTTCAAGTCATTCTGATCATTACTTTGTCCATGGCACTCTTTCGAAGTTGCCAGCTGACGTTGCTTGTCAACAATGGAGAAAACCGAGTATGGCGCAGTGATAAATTCCTTCATTTGGATGAAAACCAGAATCTGGAATTAAAAAATGGGTTAGACTCTGTATACGGTGAAGCCTCCCCTTCATTTACAGCGGTCAAATGTTGGGTGGCCGAGTACAAACGTGGTCGTACGAACATTTTAGACGAGGAATATCCAGGCGCCCGCACACCGCTACAATTGACGAAATGGACGATTTAGTGCATCGAACTGTGATGGAAGATCGTCGATTGACTGTTAAGGATATTGTTGAAGTTTGTGGGATATTATCTGAACGGGTGCTCCAGATTTTACATCAAGATTTGAATATGAGAAAATTAAGCGCGTGCTGGGTAGCGCGCTTGTTAACGATCGACCAAAAGCGCGTACAGGCGAACATGTCGCGCGAGTGCTTTGCAGAAAGTTTCTCGAACAACAATTGCTTGAATAAACAATTTCTCAAACACAATTTCCCGAAAGAACAATTTAGAAAATGAGCAATTTCTCGAATACTATATCCGGAATGGACAGTTTCCCGAATGGACCATTTCCTGAATGAACAAGTTCCCAAATGGACTAGTTCCTCAATGGACAGTTGCCCAAATGGACAATGTCCCGAATAAGCAATTTCCCGAATACAATTTCTCGATAACAATTTCTCGAATGAACAATTTCTCAAAAACAATTCCCCGAAAAAAAATTACCGAATAAACAATTTCCAAAATAAACAATTTCTCGAATACAATATCCCGAATGGACAGTTCCCCGAATGAACGATGTCCGGAATGAACAATTTCCCGAATGGACAGTTCCCCCGAATGGACAAGTTCCCGAATGAACAATTGCCTGAATGGACATTTTCCCGAATGAAAAATTCCTCCAATTGACAATTTCCCGAATGAACGTTTCGCGCTCTTCGTTTCGTGCAAATGCTCGTGCGGAAAATTGGCAGGGAATCCCTAATACAATTCAGGGCCTTCAATGGATTATTTGTGGATTCCATACTAGGGTTTTCCGTAAAAAAGCCGAACCGGGCTCCTATTAGGGAATGGTAGAGTAGGTAGGTTGACTAAAACTATGTTCTATGTACGGAAACCAAGTAAAGACCTTTAAGAGGTGTAGTTGTAGATTCCCTAGTGGCGATTTAACCAATACTACTAGACTTTGCTATTATAGGGGCAAATAAGTATAAATTGCTTGATTAAAGTATTTGTGGCGTAATAATTATCGAGATCGATTAAATATAATAATTAAACTATGCGTTTAGCAGACGAGCTGTGATGCCTTGAACCAACACGCATGCAGTGCGTTCATTGGAACAACGCGGGATCAAATGTACCAAAATATGCAACAGAATTAAAAGCCTTACATGTATTGAAGTAACTCATTTCTTTTTCACAGTGCACACACACGCACGTACACCTATAGCTGCAATAATTTGTCATGAGGCACCGTTGAGGCCATTTTAAAGGCCCTGGTTATTTTGCCTTCAATGGCCCTCGGTAGCAAAGTGTGCCCGGCCACTGATGGCCAATGTGAGGCTGCCGGACTAGGGCCTCAATAAATTTAGGGAAAATTAAGATGGGCCCGATCAAAGCCCGAACTCAATTTCCGCACGGGTGGTGGGGTCCGTGGACCACTCGTATGGGCGCAGGGTACCTCGAATTGGCATGTGGAATGGTGGGGTGCGTAGAACATTGGTGTGGGCGCAGGGTTAATGTAAACATTAATTATGTTTAACTTTGAATAATTAATGTAAACATTAATTATTCAAAGTTGAAATTATTCAATTTATTTATAATTTGATCGTTAATTCTGAAAAAAATTGTCCATTCGGGAAATCGTCCATTCGGGGAACTGTCCATTCGGGAAATTGTGTATGAGAAATTGCCCGTTCGATAAACTGTGTTCGGGAAATTGTTCATTCGGAAAAAATTCTTTCGAGCAATTCCCGAGTAGAAATCTTGCTCCGGCTACAATAAAGGCCTGATCAGGCATCCTGATTTCTTTTTCCGGCCTTCATCAGGATTCTTGATCAAGCCCTGATCATTTTTGTGATACTTTCCCTGATTTCGGCCTAATCAGGGTAAAAAATCAAGGCCTGATCAGAGCTTGATTTTGTAAGGCTTGATCAAAATGAAAAATCATGGCCTAGTCAGTATGATGTAATGAAGCCCTGTTTAGGATGTCCTAATTATTCCTGAAATAAAAAAATACCACGCATATTTAAAAGAGAAAAAGGCACAAAATTATAATTAACGCTAATAG
Source organism: Ophion ventricosus (assembly GCA_963932345.1). NCBI lineage: Eukaryota > Metazoa > Arthropoda > Insecta > Hymenoptera > Ichneumonidae > Ophion > Ophion ventricosus. The sequence goes on from OZ010723.1 coordinate 3,616,384, forward strand.
ATTATTTTTTAAACTGAATATGAATTTTTACTTATCAAATACATTTTTCACGTAGAAGCATACAGAAAATAAATAACACTTTCTCTTAGAGATTTGATTGGACCTGCATCGATGGCATCACATTCACCGGACTAAACTACGCAGTCAACTTACCATTGTTCGGTAGCCAACGCTGTCCGACTGCTTGACTATCGCCTCCAGCTAGCCGAATCAGGCAAATTAAAGTAAGCCGTAAGTCCGGTTGCTTGGCCAGCGCCTGAATCTAGCCGGATCAGGCAACTGGAGGAGAACGTACATCCGGTTGCCTGACTATCGCCAGACACCTGCCGGATCAGGCAAATTAAGGCATGCCTTAAATAAGGCCTCCGTACTACAGCTTGATCAGGCTCGGATCAAATATCAGGCCAGCCTGACAATATTTCTACTCGGGTTGTATTAGAGAAATTGTCATTCGGGCAATTGTTTTCGAAGAATTTTCCACAAACGCAAATGGCTAGTTGGAAGACGCTGTAAACCAGTATTTTTTGGGTTTATAAAATCAATTTTTTTTCTGACGGTTTGAAAGATTTGGCGAAGCATCGGACCAAATGTATCGAGTTGAAGGGAGACTACGTCGAGAAATCAATGTTCTTTTGCTTCAAAATCTGTCATTTTTTTTCTTAAAAAGGCCGGAAACTTTTCAAATGTGCCTGATATATTGGCGAAAACCTTGTTGATACGACGTCTCGACGATGGGCACCTCGTTGCACCTCCGATGATTACATTGAAATTCGACGGGTCGCGATTGCGGGCATGAGAGATCGGCGGAGAGCGAGAGAGAAAGAGGGAGGGACGGCGCGGAAAAGACTTGACCGCGCATGCGAGTCGAGTGTACACTTAACGAACCGGACTAATGAACTTCCCGCCTGCCCGCGGCCGTGCGATGCAATTAAGAGGGCCTGTAGAGGCGCAGAGTGGGAAAGTGCGCACATACGCCATTTTGGAAACGAAAAAACTTTGGAGCCCTCTGCACGATCATCAAATAAGCACAAAAGCCATTTTTGCTCTCATTTTAAGGCGACTAGGCATCGAAAAATCTTGAATTTTTTGTATTCTGTTACTACAATCTCTTCCAAACATTTTGGGGAAAATAAAACTGAAAAATTCGCAAAATTGAGCTCAGGAGAGCAATAAAACTCCAATACTTCGCTAATGACTAGAGCCGTCACGAGACATGACGGCTCACTGAAGGACTAAAAACACAAACATGCACTGCATGCCAATGTCCAAAAAGCAATAAAACCAGTGTACGGAGCTTTAACTAACGAGGAACTATTGTCAAGATGCGTGGGACATTGTACACAAAATTCAAACGAATCGTTTCGTTCGATTGTGTGGAAAAGTGCTTCGAAAGCATCGTGTTACCGGGATTGATATCGTTGTCATCGAAACAAGCACGGCAACTTTTTTTTATTTAATGACCCTTCGATTCGAGTTTGCAGGATGTTATGAAAGAACTACGCTGGAGTACAGAGGCGTGCCGTCGAAATGTGCAAGTTGCGTGAACAGGAACGCTCGTTGGATGCAGACAAGAGATCACAAGTATCGACAAAAGAAGCTGGGGTGGAAAAAAACACCGACGTTCCGCGATTGCTGCCACAGAAAAAGCTGATCTCGAGAAGTCCTTCTACAGCGCCGGCAATTTTTAACATAAATTGCAATTTTTCTGCCGTAGTACTGCGCGGGAACTTACACGCGTTTTTCTTGAAATAGCAATTTGTACTAGTTTTGTCGCAAATAACTCAAGAACGATTGAAAATATCGCCTTGATTTTTTTTTAATGAATATATCAACTTTCTCTATAAAATGAATCGACGTCTAGGTAAAAAAAAAACAATTTATTATTATTATTATTATTACAACAAATGTTATCCGTTTTTTCGATGTTTTTCAAATTTTAGCGACTATTTATAAATTTTTATTTTTATTTTTTATTTTTTTTTTCCAAAAATTTTGGTTCAGTTTGTGAAGGAACATCCCCTGAAGAGAATGGCTTTTGGGAATTGCCGATAACTTCAATCGGCCATACGGAATCGTGGAAATTAAGGAGCAGTGCATGAGACGCGTGGTCTTCTTTATCCTCCCATATCTCCCTTAAATATTTATATTTTCGAAACCTCAACAACTGAATTTAATGGCCAAAAGTCCAATAAAAACGTTGCAAAGAATAAAATGTATGTATGTCGTTTCGGTTCTTCACAAATGCCATTTGAATTTTATCCCATTTAAGGCCTATTTTTGATGCTTAGCCCTCTTAACGCCTTAGGCCACTCTAGGATTTTCGAAAAATCGATTTTTTTATTAAAAATGTACCTTAGTACCAATCCAATATATTGCAAAAGATTATGGATGTGAGAAATCTCTAAGTACTCGATTTTCGAATTCTAGAGAAACCCCTCTTGATTCATGTCGTGACTTTCTACTAACTTTAAACGCGTTCATCTCAAAAATACATTTTTCAACTCGGCTGGACTCATAGCTCAAACAAATTTCAACCGATTCACTTGAAATTTTAACTGTATATTTAGAATTACATTTTCTGAGGCATTACGTAGGATTTTTTTATTATATTGCATAGTTCCTTTTTTATAAACAATTTTCTGACGATTTTCTCGTGGCATTTTATACTTTTTGTTTTAGAAATGCGCCATTTTGACAAAAAACAATATATCAAAAAAATCCTACGTACTTCTATAGCTATTCTTATATATAATCGAAAAAACTTTAGTGTCTCATCATAACTCATATTATAGGAGCTGTTGGTCCGGCCGTTGACCTTCCAGAAATAAAGGCGTCATCGGAAAAATGCTGCACAGTCGCCATTTTGACATGTATCGCTGTGAAAAAAATAATTTTGTATAGTCAACTACGTGTATAATAAAACCCCTATTTTGTAATTACGATTTATTTAATGGTTTTGCTGAAAAAAAATCACAAAATATTCCTTTTTTCCCTCTAGAGTAGCCTAAGGCCTTAAGGCCGTCTTCTAGTCTAGAGGTCCAAAATTTGGGGATTTTTCAACATGCGATTAAAAAAAAATAAAAAATATTTCCGTATCTATCTTTTTACCACATATTTATTCATCCTTTGACATTGTATAAAAAAATTGGCGAAAAAAATCCATAATTCTGGTAGATGCAGGCTGGTAAAGTGGGGGTGGAAAAAAAACGGCCTTTCCTGGTTGACATGATTCCAACCCTCCTGGTCATCTGAAAAAAAAAATAGATTCTTAATTAGTAAGGATGTCATTATAGCCCCTACCTCAGGCAAAAAAAAAATTTGCAAAATGGCGGCTGTTTAAAAAAAAGGTAATTTTTTGCCGTTTTTTTCACGATTGTTGATTTTTTTAAAATAATTAGTAAGAAAATTTCGCGATAAATCTGGTAGGGGCGATAGAGGGGTGTATAGAGAAGGTCCACAAAAAATTTCAAGTAAATCGGTTCATTACAACTTGAGATATCGTGTCAACCGTCTCGAAAAAAGTAGATTCGAGAAAAACGCGTTTAAAGATTCGAGTACAGTTTCAGGCAGTCTAAGTCATATAATGGTACATATACTTACATTTCGTTAATCGGCGGTTCCTGGTCCATAAAATAAAGGGTAGGGGACCTCAGGTAGTCAAGAAACGTGAATATCACGAAGGGTAGGGCGTCAGGTAGTCGAGCAGACGGAAACGTCTACGGAACCGTTCGATTCGGTCCGGCAGCGCCGGTTAAGTTTCCACCTCACTAATTACAGCTGTAACTCCTTTAATATTTGGAATTTCCAAATTTCCTTTGGAGGGTATATTCTTGAAATACTAAACATTGAAAATATGCAAAAAAAAATCGATTTTTTCAAAATTCTAGACTAGAAGACGGCCTTAAGGGATAACACCACTCTAGAATTTTGAAAAAATGCGGAAGGCGGAGGAGGAAAAGAGTATCAATTTAGATGGCCAAATGTACGTTGCAGGCATAGCGGATTAGAGGTAAAACGAAATTTTAAAAAGTTTAAGTACTTATAAAACTTTAAACGCGTTTTTCTCGAAATCACTTTTTTCAAACTGGGCGAAAACGCTGCTCTAAAACCGTTCGATGAATTGCTTTGAAATTTTCACTGTAGCTTCACAATCACATTATCTAAAGAAGTACATAGCCGTTTGTTGATTGAATATAAACTTTTTTTTATAACCAAATTACTGCAAATTTTATTGCCGAAAAAATGAAATTTTTTTATAACTTGTGTCATTTTCGCAAAAATTGATTAAAAAAGCACCCCTATGTACTTCTCTAGCCAATGACATATAGATTAAGGAAAAATTATTTTTTTGTTCTAGCTCTTATGCTTTCGGAGTTCCACGTCCGCCCGTGGAGGTATCGAAGAAAAAGGCGTTCTTGAAGACTGGCTTTGTCGCCGCCATTTTTTATCAAAAAAGCAATACAATTTTTTTTTTTTTACATACTTCAATATTTGTTTAATAAACCCTGAAAAAAGAAACCCGATCCCTTTTTCAATATTCTGAAAAAAAAACTATCAAATTTAGGCCTTTATTGCTGACTCTAGAATGGTGTTAACTATTTTAACTATTTTCCCCTTAACTATTTAACCCCTTAACTATTTTCATTTTTTTTCGCGTTTTTCAAGACCCTTCTCGGCCCGTCTGTTTTTTTCTGATTCCTTTAGCGAGTGCTCATCAGGGGGAAGGGGGCGCGCAATAACTAATCCTTACCGTCTCCGCAAGGTGTACACGTACAAACCTATATACAAAATACGGTAAACAAGTTCGTTTGATGCAATTGGGAATCCTGAAGAGGCGGGCGATCATTACGTTTGAATTTAAGGAGGACTTTCCTTAATGAGTGTCATTAAGGGCGGCGAAGTTAATGGCGAGCGTTGTACAGAGCGGCCGAGCCAGCGCGGATAGAATTTATTTCGACCACCACCCCATCCTCTTTGCGCCATTCCAATTATATTAATTAAATAAACTCGTACAAACACGCTCCTGCAATTCCAATTAGCTTATTAAATGTCCGAATGCGCGCGCGCGCGCGAGAGCGCTAAACGTAGTAAGTGGATCCTCGGACCTTCGAATCCAGTTTTCGTGCACACAGGGATCGAACCTTTGTACCCTTCCGTCCGAGCGGTTCGTACACGGTTGCCGTTTGACTGGCCGACTAGATCTGGCAGACCATTTAACTCGCCGACCAGTGAACTCGCCGATCGGTGAACTCGGCGACAGGCGGTCTCGCCGACCGGTGAACTCGCCGATCGGTGAACAAATCCAAACAAACTCAAAATTTTGCGAAAATTGCACAATTTCAGTTTTACAAAAAAATAGTCGGCGAGTTTCTAGTCGGCGAGATCTTTGATCGGCCAGTGTATTGGTCGGCCAGATCAATGGTCGGCCAGATCAATGGTCGGCCAGATCTCTGGTCGCCGAGTTCATGGCGTCGGCGAGTTCTTAGTCGGCCAGATCCGGTCGGCCAGATCCTGGTCGGCGAGATCGAGTCGGCGAGTTAAATCATTGCGTTCCTCGGAAGTTCCACGGCGAGTTAAATCACAGCATCCTCGGGAAAACTTCTCTACGGCGCAACTGGAAACTCGGTGGAATTATAGCCTTCTTTAGCGACACAAGTGGTGGTGAAATTTGTTGAGGAGTCCGCCGATCCTACCACATCCCTATACGGATTCGACAGAGACGCAGCACGTACGGAGTCTACTTTGGAATCCAAGTAGATCCCGCGTTATTTTCCAGTCGACGTCGCTTGGGGGTTTTTTTTTATTTGAAATTCTCAATCGAAATTTGTTGGATCTTAAAAAAAAAGTATCCTTTTTCGTGCAGAAATTGTCGTAGAGATCCAATTGGATTCCCATATTTATCCCTAGAAAAAACTCGACGCTTTGAAACATAATCTACATGCTCCGTAAGCGTGTACGTGTGTGGTGATATTGTGTCAAAGTGCAGTAAAATAAATAACAAACAATTATTACAGTGGATATTCAGTGATGTGATTCAAATCGATTTTTATGTATTCATTTTTTAAGCGATTCATGTATTGGCGTGTTGAATAAGTTTTTGGTGTTTTTTTCGTGAATATAAATGCTTTATTTTTTTAATTAGTCGAAAAACATGTCAATGAAAGTATTGTCCATCGCTAACCACGACTTTTTTTCATCTTTCTGGCAGCATTTTAATTGCACGGCGGAAAAACGACACGTCTTTTGAGGCTATCTGAGAGTCGACCCATTTTACTACGTTTTTTTATTAGCTCGTAGGTGGGTGGATGCATCTTGGGACTTCCCAATGGCCGGATTCATTATTTATTTTTATATTTTTCAGATATTACAGTCATAGCATGTTGGGTTGAACTTTGGTTCGTGGCTTAATAATCTTTTAAATTATACTTTATTATATAATATCACTTTTGTCCTTAACCGATTCCTTGGCTGTCTTCGCCATCGGCAGCCTCAACAGGGAGGCGACGGCTAACAGGCTACGGTTCAAATACCGTAGTAAAGCACGCATAATCTGTACCGTACGTCCGCTGAATCAGAGGAACCGTCGTGCAGGACTAACAAAGAGACCTTACCAGGCACGCAATCGATTTCGGGACTTCCTTTCAGGGTTCGGTTCCAAGTATCACCCTCTGCCACCGTTCACCCTGGTGGGCCCTCGTTTTCGCGAAATCGACCGAACAAATTTTGTGTGACGATTTTCTAACCTCAAAAATAACAAGAATTTTCAAAGCAGCGCAATAGCCTAGCGGTTAAGGTCTTCGGCCAGTACGCTGCTGGCTTTGGGCTCGAATCCTGCTACCGGTATTTTTTTTTCAATCAAAATGCTTGTAAACGTTGTTTTTATTGATTTACTTTAATTTAAATCCAACTTTTTTATATTGCGTTTAGAATTCTTGCCCGCGTATACAAGCGTTTGGATTGAAAAAAAAGGATTCGTGCAACAATAGGAACCTACAACAACTCAATCGATCGGAACCGACAACCTACCTGCCTATCTTTTACCTATACTATGCACGTTGCCACTGCGCTATCGAGTGGCATCGGAATGGCCGATATAGCAATAACAGACGAAATAATTTCTATAATTATTAGTTAATAATTATTAGTCTATATTATTCTATAAGTATAGTAAAAAGTTCTGAGCGTTTTCGAGTCGTACTATACGGCGATTTAAAGGTGTCATTACGCTTCAAAAAACGTTCTTTGACAGTTTTATGTTTGGTAAAGCCAGTTGTATGTTACAGCGTTCCAAAATGGAGGTAAAAAAGAGAAAATTCGATACATTCTTCAGTACCACTACGACCAAGGTGAAAGGCGGAGCAGGCGGCCAAAAAATTTGTGCTGTTTATGAACCCAATACAGTATCGAATGCAACAGCAAAGCGGTGGTTCCAACGATTCCGTTCTGGTAATATGGACGTTGAAGATGAGGCACGCTCTGGTAGGCCAATCGTCGAAAATGTCGATAAAATCATGGAAATCGTCGAATCGGACCGGCATGTGAGCACTTATTCCATTGCCCAGGAACTGAAGATTAGCCAGAAAACCGTTTGGAACCATTTGCATAAGGGTGGTCTCAAGAAGAAGCTCGATGCATGGGTGGCATACAAATTGACGCAAAAGAACCTTTTGGACCGAATTGATGCCTGCGATTCTTTGCTGAAACGTAACGAAATCGACCGATTTTTGAAGCGGATGGTGACTGGCGATGAAAAATGGGTCACATACGAGACCAACAGCCGAAAAAGATCGTGGTTCAATCGCGGTGAGCTGGCCCAAACGATCGCCAAGCCCGGATTAACGGCCAAGAAAGTTTTGCTGTGTGTTTGGTGGGATTGGAAGAGAATAATCGACTATGAGCTGCTCCCATCGGGCCAAACACTCAATTCGGACCTCTACTGCCAACAACTGACCAGATTGAAGCAGGCGATCGACCAGAAACGGCCAGAATTGGCCAATAGGAAGGGTGTTATGTTCCATCAAGACAACGCCAGGCCGCACACATCTTGAACGACGCGCCAGAAGCTCCAAGAGCTTGGTCGAGAGGTTCTATCGCACATGCCGTATAGTACAGACCTGGCACCAAGCGATTATCACATTTTCAAGTATTTGCAAAATTTTCTTGATGGTACAAAACTGAGCGTCTAATTCTAGAGCGTTCAGCTCTAGAATTAGAAGACGTAGGTTCAAAACTGAGGCTAGACGAAAACTTTTAGGCCTTATATACGCGATTTCGCCGATTTTCGAAGGTACTTTTCTAGACGCGGTTAAAAAAAAATGACGCATATATTGACAACATTTTTTTACAGATCATTTATGCACATGGTTAAGTATGTGTAACAAAAAAAAATCAGAAATATTAACAAATGACGGAGATATAACATAATAAAGCAATGTATTTTTTTTTGCGCGCGCGTTGATGGTGAAAATTCTCGGCATCGATGTGGGTGTCTGAAAAAAATGAACATATTTATAATTGCATAATAAATGTATCTTCAGTGTGAACCAACAATATTATTTTTTTTAAATGATTATAAAAAAAATTCGAAATTAAAAATTTTTTTACTGAATTTTCTGTCGGTATTTTATTTTTTATATTTTTTTGTATCATTGAAATTTTTATTTCTGTGGTTCACACGATAGGTGATGATACTAAGAATATGTTGTAAAAATTTCAAAGCGATCTGAACCTTCGTTCAAGAGTTAGAACTTTCACAAGGTTCAAAAAAGTGAATCGTGGAAAAACGGCTTTGAAGTTGGCGGTCGGGCGCGCCGCGCGGTATCTATTACGCGCTCTAAATGCTGTAACTTTAACAATTTTTGGAATTTTTCAATTCTGTAAAGCCTAAAATATTCCTAACCGTTCAGGCTAATGGAATCAAAAATAAAAAATAAATTAAAAATTTTGAAATTTTTCGCGTATATAAGGCCTCAATGAGGCCGAAAGTGTTTTAATCCAATTATCATATATGCAGCAATATAAGTAAAGCATATGGAAACGAAAAATACTACCAGAATATTTTTATTCATCATTTGTTGCCTTTTTTATTTATAATTTCAGGCACGGCAGCCGGATCACGGCCGTAAACGGCAGCCGGATCCGGGTCGGATGCCAAAAAGCGTTACACGCCTGATAAAGCCCTGATCCGGCCGCCTGATCAGTGCCGTAGTACGGAATCCGGATGCCGGATCCGGCCCTAGTCAGTCCCGTAGCAAAATTTCTAGTCGGGAAGCTTTCGTCCATTCACTGGTCCCCGCCCGTTCAATAGTCGGTGTACCTGATGTATCTAAAAATTTCCTAAAAATCTACACATGATGTAGGCATGTCATAAACCACGAATCAATCAATCTCTCTCCGAATGAAGAACCGTACGAGTATACCTGTCTCTCGCAATAAGCAAATCATGAGATTGCGAGTAGTCCTCCCTCGCCCGAGTACACTATTCATTGCGTAGACTTTTTCCCGGAGGACGCGCGCAATTAGCTAAAACCTCGCGAAAATATATTCCCGGGCCCGCGGCTCCCATCGGGAAGGACACATCCGGTCGCGAGAGAGCTCGCGCGAGCTAGCGTCTACCCATTTACCTTTGGAACTACACTCATAAAATACTACCGCTCGAGTACACTCTCTCTCTCTCTCTCTCTCTCTCGCTCTCTTTCTCTTACTCACTCTCTCACTCTCCATCTGCCTTTTTCCTCCTTCGGCTTCTTCTCGGCGTACACCGCGGTCGCGGAGTGTAAGATTTAGATTGTTTCACGGACGACGGCGCGCAACCCCATAAGAAAGCACTTTCATTTCTGCCCGGCTTCTTGCCCCTTCACCCCCGCCGTCCGCGTCCCTCGGCCCGCGGTCCACAACCAGTGGAAAGAAGAGACGTGATGGTTCTCCGCGTCTTTTGTGGCAGTCGTTATTTCCGAATGAGAAAAAGTCTAAGAGGCCAAGAGAGGGAGAGAAGCAATACAGAGAGAGAGAGAGAGAGAGAGATGTCGAGAAAGCTCTTTCGATTAGAATCGATACTTCTCGCCATCTTCGTTGCTCCCCTCTTTTTCTATGTACATATATCCACGTGAAAAAGTTATTTCGAAGACAGACGGCTTCGAGGACCATCCTCACAGTGGCCAATTTTCCCCATACTCAACATTACCCAACCCTCGATAGCTTCAATATGCAGTCCATTTTCAGGACCGTCGTGTTCCCAAAGTCAACGACCCTCTCACGAAAATTGTCAAGGACTATCGTGAAAACAACCAGATGGGCTGATAGCCAACATTACACTGATATAACGGATTCACGATATCCTGTCTCCATATCTATATATGAGTACGTCTCTTTCTCTCCGGCTGTCTATCTATCCATCGCCCCGGCTCCGTTTCTCTCTTCTTGTACTTCCTCTCCTTCCTCCTCTACTCCACCGCTCCACTATACATTTCTCGCTTCCGATTGACGAAAGGAAGCAGAAAAAAACCAATCTACGATCACTCAAGCGCTCCACCGAGACATCTCGATGCTATCGCGCTCTCGAGGATTCTTTCTCCGTGTCGAGTGTATATGTCTATAGAGACTTGATCCATTCGGCGTACAATGGCCAAATGTACGACGCGAAAGCGCGTACCACTTTCGAACTTTGGTTTACTCCTTTGTTTTCTTAACTTTTGCTTTTAAATGAAATCATCAATGATGTCGCGCGGTAGTTCTCAGACCCGATCGAATACCGTAAACCGGGGTTGGGACACTTTCAGGTTTTTTATGACTCCTGCCATTATATAGGTAGGTAGGAGACTATGGTGTTATATGAAGTTAAACTTTTTCTCTCAAAACATGGGCATGATTTTACTTTACAACCAATAATCCCTTTACAACCCTCATAAAAATTCGTCATCTTTGTCCCCATCTTACCCCATGAATTGAGGTAACTTTGGGACAGTTCTGTTTTTGCTTAGATACACTAGGGAAAAATTAATCTGCCCGAATGTTACATAGAAGTATTTTAAGGACTTAAATACTTCTATGCAGATTAATTTTTCCCTAGTGTTTCTAAGCAAAAACCGAACTGTCTCAAAGTTTTTTGGCCACACTAGAGGCCAAAAAAGGGCATATTTTGTGATTTTTTTTTCCAGCGAAACCACAAAATAAATCGGAATTACAAAATAGGGGTTTTATTATACACGTAATTGGCTATACAAAATTATTTTTTCACAGCGATACATGCCAAAATAGCGACTGTGCAGCATTTTTCCGATGACGCCTTTATTAATGGAAGGTCAACGGCCGGACCGATAGCTCCTATAATTTTTGAGTTATGATGCGACACTAAAGTTTTTTCAATCATATGTAAGAATAGCTATAGAAGTACGTAGGATTTTTTTTATATATTGTTTTTTTGTCAAAATGACGCATTTCTAAAACAAAAAGTATGAAATGCCATGAGAAAATCGTCAGAAAATTGTTTATAAAAAAGAAACTATGAAATATAATTCATAAATTTACAAATAATACAAATAATTTTTATTATTTGTATTATTTGTATTTGTTGATTTATATCTTTATTATTATCATCGCGATGCGTATGGTTTTTGTTATGCTTTTGTATTACGTTTTATTTTGTCGGATTCTATTCTATTTTATTTTATTTTATTGTATTTTATTTGCTTATTCTATTTTATTTTTATTTTAATTTTAAGTTTATAATTTTTGTAATTTTTCTGTTTCTCCATATCGAAGCTCCAATTGAGCCTAGATAAATTCTCTTTGCCCCATAGCAAGCTAGGGCATAATAAAGCATTCAAATCAAATCAAAATCTCTCTCTCTCTCTCTCTCTCTCTCGCTCTCTCTCTCATCGCCCGCTAACTGATTCGAGATCATGACATTTTATCATTCGATAGGAGTCCTAATGATGGAAGACGGAAGAGGTTCGTGGGGATAACGTGACTCGTTTTTCTGCTGTGACGAGAAACGAGGTAGTACGCGTTCAGCAGGGCGGGGGCGGGTGTGGTGAGAGGGTCGAATAGGCAAAAGAAACGGAGATTGCAAGAGATGAGCGTATACATATGTATATAGCTTGACGAGCGCACGATAAATTATGTATCGAGACGTTTAATCGCCTCTGTAATTAAACTGTCCCTCAAAGGATTGATCGCCGTCTCATGAGTCCATGAATACGTTAACGAGTGCTAATGAGCTTGCGGAGAAGCGGCGACTTGCGAAAGACCCGTATATAGATATGCCCGTTATAACTAAGGTTCTTGGGCCCAAAGAGGACGATGAATTTCGACTCGCGGAACATTGAGAATAGAAATCATTTTCCCTTCGATACATGTAACCAATAATTGTTCTAATTATAACCGGTATTGAGGATAATTATAATCAATAAATGATCGTAATTTAATAAAAATTAATAAATGATACGTTTTATTGAAATTATTAATGAGAGCAATTTTAATTGATAGTTAATGAGTAAATGAAGCAACGTAATAAGAATGTGATTAATTATTATTATTGAGAGTACAAATAAGTCTCCGCCGTTTTTTATAAAAAATTAGGCATTTATTGTGAAAGAACAGTACTTTATGTTTTTTATTTAAAGTATTGTCCATCGCTAGCCACTACTTTTTGCCATCTTTCTGGCAGCATATGGATACCTCGTCGGAAGAACGCTTCATCTTTTGAGGCTATCCACAAATCGACCCAATTTTTGATGTCTTTATATGATGTGAAATGCTGCTCAGACAGGCCGTGCGTCATCGATCGAAATAAATGATAGTCAGAGGGAGCAATGTCTGGTGAATACGGCGGGTGGGATAAAACTTCCCAATTGAGTGTTTCCAAGTAGGTTTTGACCGGCGCCGCAACATGGGACGAGCATTATTATGCAGAAGAATAATTTTGTCATGTCGGGAGTAGTAGTTGGCGCGTTTTTTTCTTGAGTGCTCGACTCAGTCTCATCAATTGTGTTCGGTAGCGAGTCCCAGTAATGGTTCCGTTCGGTTTGAGCAACTCATAATAGACGACAACAAGCTGATCCCACCAAATACACAACATGAGTTTTTTTCCATGAATATTCGGCTTGGCTGTCGATGTTGAAGCATGGTCAGGTGGTCCCCATGATTTCCTCTTCTTTGGGTTATCGTAGTGGAACCATTTTTCATCCCCAGTGACTATACGATGCAAAAAACCCTTTCGCTTATGCTTGGAAAGCAGCATTTCACATGTGCAAAATCGGCGTTCAACGTTTCTCGGCTTCAGTTCATATGGAACCCAATTTATTTGCTTTTGAATCATTCCCAACGATTTTAAACAATGCAAAATTGCTTGTTGAGTCACTCCTAATGTAATTGCACGTTCTTCTTGCATTTGGCACGAATCTCCCTCCAATAATGCTCCCAATTCCGCGTCTTCGTACACTTTCGGCCTTCCGCTACGTTCTTTGTCTTCGACGTCAAACTCACCGTTCTTAAACTTTTGAAACCACTCACGACAACTTTTCTCACTTAAAGCAGCCTCACCATATGCTTCTACAAGCAATCGATGCGCCTCAGCTGCAGATTTCTTCAAATTAAAGAAGTAAATCAAAAGTTCCCGCAAATGACGCTTGTTCGGCTCAAAACTCGACATTTTCGCACGAAAAAAATCATCTGATCCCGATACAAAATCAGTAAGATTTCAAGGTTATGGTCTTGCCAGATGTCCAACCTTACGATATGACGTTTTACATCTGACAATTTTAACCATAACCTCCTAGTGGGGCCATCTTTTGTCAAACGGCGGAGACTTATTTGTACTCTCAATATATTGCAACTGATATTGAGGACAATTATAATCAATGAATGATCATAATTTATAATAAAGATAGCGATTATTTAATAATTGGTTTTATTGAATTTATTAATGAGAATAATTTTGACGGATTATGACGGAGTTAATAATTAACATAAATGGCCCAAGGTAGTAGGGGTTGGACATTAATCGAGTGTGCAGAGAATAGCTCATGCATAAATGCATACGGTGGTCTCACGCAGAACTTGTGCAGAGTGTGTAAACATGAAACAAGAACGACGAGGGCGACGACGAGTGATCGCACCTGCCGATCTGATATACTCGCGAGCACAACCAAAACCCACCCCCCATTCTCCTCCGTCACCCCTTTTTTTCTCGTCGCTCTCCTTTCTCCTTGACTTTTCGCGCGATAAACGAAGAATTATTGCAACCCCGTGAAATTGCATAAACGCGAGGAAGAAGGGTAAAAAAAAAACGTACTCCAACGAGAGTCTCTTTTCTCTTTTAATATATACTTTTTCTCCACTTTTTACATTACTCCGATAGCGTCTCTCACTTTATCCATCTCCCTCTCTCTTTCTCCGTCGAGTTTTTCAGTGTTTGTCGAGAGCGCCCGCAAAACTGGCGCATTACTCAAGACGCGTGACGTCACGTCCGAAAGCCAGGAGAGAGCTTTTCCCTGCCCACCCCCCTCCCCCTCGATTATAATTAAGAAAATAGACTTTAAATCCACGAGCGTAAAGTGGTCGACGATGTGGCTCCGATCCGAGTGCGCTCTCGTTTATTTTTATTTTTTCCCTTCTTGTCGAGCCCGAGAGAAAGGGCCGAAGGGTGCAACGGGGAAGGACAGTGAGGGTCGTGGCAAAGGGAGAGATGGAAATTAATTCATTACTCTAATGCGTCGAGTGAGAGAATGGCGGCCGAGTTGAGCTCTGAGTGTTGAGTGCTCTCTCTCTCTCTCTCTCTCTCTCTCTCTCTCTCTCTCTCTCTTTGATGCTCTCTCATCATTTTCTACTCATATAGCTAGGTGGATGCACAGTGTAGCCTCGTTTTACGTGCGAACTAAACCAGAAGCGTTCTTCTCTCGTCAAACATGGATCTCTCGTTTTCATTTCGAAAATTAACACTCTCCATTATACCAGGTAGGATGCCCGCGCGCGAAAACTCGCTGTTCTATTTTCTTTTTCTCTCGCTCACTCGCGCCGTACCTTCGAATCCTTCATCTCTCTCCAGCCCTGCCGCGGGTACCCACCCCCGTGCTTAAACTCTCGCGAGTCTCATCTACATCGCCGGGCGCTAGACAGCCACTCTCGGGGATTTTTCCACGTCTCTCGGATTCTACTTCTCGAGGGCGACACGCCGTTGAAAGGCACCGCGAAAAAGTGGAAACACAGGGATGAAAATCCTCCGCCAACTGTGCGCGTGTCACTGACTCCCCTCGTTCTCCATCAGCCCGCTATCATACACTAATCCGCGTCCCCGAAGTCACCACTCGACTGTTGCGTCCGTTCGCACCTACATGGCAATTTATTTATTCAAATTATCGTTCTTATCGTGTACGAGGCCTGAATTAAGCGAGAAGAGTCATGCAGAATCGAATTTTTTGTCGCTCATTTTTTATATTGCTCATAACATTAATATCTAAAGAATGTACTTTTAATTTGAAGTGCTGAAGGTCCCCATGGACTCATCAAAGTGACGCAATCCGAACGGCGCCGATCTTTATCTTTCTGCCTCCTGACTAAATAAGTTAGCTATTTCTCTTTTTTATACTAATGAGGAGAAATAACAATAGTCTTTGCTCCCGAGTCGAAAACAAAGGCCGAAAACTTTATTCGATTCGGCCGAAATTGTAAAAGTTGGCCTACGGTTGGCGGCTTAGACCGAAAAAACGGCGAATCTTTTAAAATCGTAATAATTCAGGCGACTTATAAACCGGAACGTACCGAAAATGCGCCGGAAAAAAAACGCCGGAACTTAGTTCCGGCGTGTTGATCGGCCTAACGGGTTGCAGGCTGAAAGTACGCCGAAACTTGGGATTTCAGCTTACATCAGTCAGCGTTCTGCTCAGGCCGAAAATATGCCGATACTCATTTTTTCGGTCTACTGATCGACGTCGCAGGTTACAGGCTCCTCATTATCAATCGAACTCACAAGAACAGTTCAACAATTGGCAGAATTCAGCTAATCAAAGCTGAAATTTTACATCACTTTAACTCCTAGTTTTACATCACTTTAACTCCCAACTAATTTACTCAAGGCTCTGTATAAATTCATTATTTTGAATAAAAAAAAACACGGTGAAAAGGACCTTCTTTATTATCGTAGAGATTTAAGAGGAAGCAAGATCGAATTGCACTAATTATCACTCATTATATTACCAAATATTGATACTCGATGGGGAGACCGAAATTCCAGATCTCTGCGTGTTTTTGGCCCGAGAAAGCAGGCTGACGGAGAAACCGAAATCCAGAGTTCAGGCGTGTTTTCGGCCTGCAAATCCTGGCCGGAATGGTTCGCTATTCCGGCCGGTTTTCGACGCGAATTCGGTCTAGACCGAAAACACGCCGGAAAATAAGACTTTTATTTTTCGACTCGGGCTATACGTAACGTACCGGTACGTTGAAAAAGTTCACGCTATTTTTCAACAGACGGCGTTACCAAAACTGCGTGGGTGTAGTTTAAGATTTAAGGTCATTTCGCCGAAGTGTCAACAACTTTTGTTTCATGGTGTTAAACATATCAAATTTCGTGCAAACAAGAGTATTTGCGGGGAATGTTGATGCACTACTTTATTTTATTTTTTTAATGTGCAGCTGATGCACACAGAATTCTTGTTGATACTTACGGCGACCATGCCCTGTCGGAAACAACATGCAGAGATTGGTTTGGATGCTTCAAAAATACTGATTTTGATGTTGAAGATAAAGAACGCTCTGGCGCACCGAAAAAGTTTGAATGTCATCTATCTGTATACGTCATAGCGGGCATGTGGGTGCGTGTATACGTGTGGCATTGACGAACAGTGTATCGATATCCTAATTAGCGTCTAAAAGTAGAGAAAAGGGAAGTTTGTTCCCGTTTAAGACGTCAAGGTAGTAGTCTCGCTGGGGCGGTTTTCTATAGATTTTTTTTATTTTGAGGAGCCAAGCAAGACATTATTAAGTGATGATCTGCAAAATTTCAAAAGGATTCACCGTTGTGTATACGAGATATTGGCAATCAAAAATTGCACGGTTTTACATGTGCTCTTATGGGGAGCAGTGGAGAATTTCACATTTCACGCAATAACTTTGAAACTTTTCTACATTTTTTTTTTTAATTCTCAACTACAGAGGAATATATGACGAAGTGTCTGACGAGGAGTAAATGACAAAATCAGGAATTTTGCCCGTGTAGTTTCAGAGATATAGCGATTAAAATTGAGCAATGTCTAGCGACGCTAGCGCCACGAAGCAGCCGGAGCAGACTAGAACTAGATTACAGTAGTCTGTGCATATCCGTGTACGCAGAGTATCTACGTATTATTAGGCGGAATGGATTATCTGATAAAAAGTGAGGGTTAGGTAAACATTATATTAGGCGTTTTCATCATTATAAGTTTTTACATCCCGATAAGATGTATAACCTACATTATAAGGATATTTCGTAATATTTCGAAGCTTTCATTGATTGAGTGGAGAATAACCTTTTGTACGTGACTGTGGCGAGACTACTACCTTAAGGGGTCATTCCACTTTGGAGCCACGAAAAAAAGGCTATTTTCGCGATTTTTTTTTGAGGATTTTATAAAAGATATGAATATAAAAGTTGTTGGACTTGATAAATAAAGTCTTGAAATACATTTAAAAAAAATGTTTAATTCATTTTTAAGTACAAAAACTATAGTTTAACGTAACGCCTCAAAAATAGGTGGGCTAGGTAGCTCCATCACAACTCGGCAACGGCTTGTCTGAAACAAAAAAATTAAAGTCCATTAGATTCAGTATGACACCAGCTACAAAATGACCCTCGGATATAAAGTTTTATCAAAAAATAAAAAATGGCAGATGAAAAACGAAAAAAGTAAAAAAAAGACGCGTTTTTATCGCAGTTTTTCACAAAAAAAAGAGTAAAAATCAAAATTTTAAAACCATCGAGGGTCATCTTGCTGCGAATCATGTTTACAATATGTGGTTCAAATTTCAAGAGAATCGGTTTATTAGTTTTAGAGATACGATGGAGCTAGATTTTGAAAACGTTGTTTCGAGAAAAACGCGTTTGAAGTTTATACTATGGAAAACTCTTACCTAAACTCAATCGGCAATTCCTGCACCGTACAAAATCCCTTCTGATTGCTCATCATCGTCGATTTCTTCAAGTCTTGCTTGCTTTCGTTTGGTTCTGGTCTCTTTTGAGCACTCAGAACTGCAGCGGTTTGCAGAGCGAACACGCTCGTCATCGCGATTGTCGGCGAATCCGATGGCGATCGGGCCGAGTTTGACGCCCATTATTTCCATTATTTTAAGCACCGGACGAAATCCTTCATTAAAGACACACGTGGAAACTTTGCAGACAATGTCTACGATTTTTTTGCCGTTGAACATGTGTTTAGGTGCCATATTCCATACGCAGTTGTTAAAACTTTCATTATTGTTTTGCGTATGGCCACCTAAACACCTTTCGAGCAGTTCTGTTTTGGTGAGATCCTCGTAAATAGGTTTTAAAACTTCCTGTACTTCCTCAGAAAGACCAGGAGGATGTTTGTAATGTTGCTGAAGTGCCTTAGCGCGCTATACGCTCAGGTAGACGAAATGAGGTCCTGACGTTCAGGTAAAAAAAAAATACTTAGAGAGCTCGGATTTTTTATAAAATTTTGACACAATATTTCTGAATGTATGTACTTTCGAAAAAAGTAAAAAAAAATCGATTTTTTGAAATTTTCAAAGTGGACTGTCCCCTTAAGTAGGAGTTCATTTTGAATTCAATTCGGAGCTCCTTTACTCCATTTATCTCCTAGCACTGTGAGGAGCTGCAGGGTCCAAATAGGCTGAAAATTTCAACTCGGAAAGTTTCAACTTGAACATTGAAAATCTCCGAAACTATGTTGTGAAAGTGATTGATTTTTGTCCAGTTAATGCATCCTAAATTAGTCTCTCGCTTATATGGATTTCATTCGTCTACCAGCATTTCGATTTTCATGTCAAAAGCCTTAAAGTTTTCTAGCGATTCTATTCTCAGTGACTTCTGCTCAAAATCAGTCCAAAAAAAAAATTGCAAAAACGTCCAGTTCGAATCACACGAAATTTCCAATTCTCATAGGCGATTTTGTACGTGTGCGCTGTTGACTCCTGCGGGTATTATGTACAAGGATAGTCGAGCTCGGCTGTGCAATTCGACGCGAAGATTGGATTAGTTTCGACGGGAGAATTTCAAACATATCTCGCGGCTCCGAGGACTTATATACCATTCTAACCACCACCCTTCTCGACATCCGCTCCGCGCTGTCTCATTAGATTAGACTACTACGTGTGCGGCTGTTACATCGAGATTCTGGGCATTTCGAGCGAGAAAGAGCCAATGTATTATATACACTCGCGTATACGTATGTAGTTATATGTATTAAAGCGAGAGGTGAAAGCTCTTCCAACCTCGTAACTCAAACCGGACGGTGAGAATAGAGCTCAAAGCACACGGACGGGTATCTCCGGTGAGGCTCTTCCCACATAATATTGGTTGCAAACCGAGAATGGCCACCAAACTCACCGCGCTGTCGACGTGAGCGCGCGCTCGCACACGCGTATACGTCCATCGAATAGCCGTCACAGAGTATGTAATTAGATTTAAGCCCATCTACCCTTGTGCCTGAGAGATCTACCTCGGTGAATATGGGCAGAACGCTTCCAGCAATAACGATCGTCATGAAAATGAACTTTGGAGATATACCGGAAAAACGTTTTTTCATCATCATTAACTCAAAGTCTAATGATTTTATTTTTGTTCATTTTTTGGTAAGTTTGAGCGAGCGGTTACCCGTGCAGAAATTGTCATTGGGGCCCAATGGGATTCCTATAGCCGACTAGAAATTTAGCTATGGGACGGATCCGGCATGACGTATCCCGTTCTACGGAACTGTACAGGACCTTGCGGAACATTGGCACGGCATACCTAATACAATTCGGGGCCATCAATGAATTATTTGTGGATTCCATAGTAAGGTGTTCCGTAAGAGAGCCGGACCGGGCCTCTATTAGGGAATGGTAGGGTAGGTAGGTTGACTGAAACTATGGTCTAAGTACGGAGACCAAGTAAAGGCCTTTAAGGGATGTTGTTGTACATTTCCTAGTAGCGATTTCCCCAATACTACTAGACTTTGCTATTATTATAGGGGCAAATCAGTATAAATTGCTTGATTAAAGAATTTGCGGCATAATAATTATCGAGATCGATTAAATATAATATTGGGTGAAGTAAAAAGTTCTGAGCGTTTTCCGCTAGATGTCTTTAGTGAGCCATATCTCACGATGTATACATCGCATCGGGTCATACTATACGGCGATTTAAAGGTGACATTACGCTTCAAAAAAAGTTCTTTGACAGTTTTGTGTTTGGTGAAGCCAGTTGTGTGTTACAGCGTTCCAAAATGGAGGTATAAAAAGAGAGAAAATTCGATACATTCTTCAGTACCACTACGACCAAGGTGAAAAGGCGGAGCAGGCGGCCAAAAAAAATTGTGCTGTTTATGGACCCAATACAGTATCGAATGCAATAGCGAAGCGGCGGTTTCAACTATTCCGTTCTGGTAATATGGACGTCGAAGATGAGGCACGCTCTGGTACTCAAATCGCGAAAATGTCGATAAAATCATGGAAATCGTCGAGTCATCGGGATAGGGATATTGAAGGCTCTGGGTCTCCCCAACAAATGTTTGCTGCACTGGTGAGAATGTGTTTGCTGAAGATCCAACTTTGGAATCTGACTTCGTTGTTTCTTCATTCGCAGAATCATTGAAGGTCCATCCATTGATCCGAACGAGCCGGTAAATTTTCCAGTTCCTAATCGAACACATAACCGAGTGACACTGGGCAAGAAAGTCGATGTGAACTATTCCCCATTAAGGGCACACATGTATATGTGTGGTAAAGTAGTTCTCTAAAAGTAAGAGAGAAACGAGATCGATCTGATTATACGTATGTGTGTAAGTGGTATTAGTTATATGGCCGAGCACTGCGTCGTCGGTTAAGCGAAGGTGCGGAGGCGGCGCGGCGCCTCCTTCGCGGCCACCCCGATGTAATTTTCTGAATGACTGCGTAATTAAAACTCTAATTTCCTGCACTTAATTGACCGGAGTCTTGGTCCCCCCCTTCCCCGGCTCGCCGATCCTCGCTTGGCAGCTCAGCTTTTTCTCCTGCCTTCATATTGTACGTACACGCAGTACACCCACGTATAAACGTGCTTGGATACATGCATGTATGTATGCGGTTATAGATTGTACGGCAAAGTCATGATAGCATTGTGTGGAACTTGTGCTAACCGAGGAGTCATCTCGCCGTCTTTCTTCCTCGATTTTAGGAGGAAAAATTTTTTAGCTTTTATTAATATCAATAGGATTTTCGTAAACAGGGAAAATCTTTTCATCGGATAGGAGCGTAAAATATTAGGTGTATGACTTAATTTTTACAGATTTTTGAACAAATTTATTTTATATAAAAAATAAAGAACAACGAACGTAATCTTGGAAATATTGTCCATCATTTTCTATGACCTTGCGCCATCTCTCAGGTAACATACGAATGCCGTCGCGAAAGAAACTTGCAGGCTTCGAGGCGATAAAGTCATCGACGAATTTACGCACATCATCCAGCATTTTGAACTGTTTATCCACTAAGGCGTGCTGCATTGACCGGAACAAATGGTAGTCGGTTGGGGTCAAGTCTGGTGAATTTGCCATCCCAAGTTCAAGAGAGTCTTCTGAGTTGCGCGAGCAACGTGAGGTCGAGCGTTGTTATGCAGCAGTATGACTTGCCTGCTTCCTTGCCCAGTAAATAGCCTTTTTTGATCAAGTTCTTTGCTCAGTTTGTTCAATTGTCGGCTGTAGCGTTCCGCAGTCACCGTCTGACCAGTTTCCAGGAGTTCTTAATAAAGCACACCCTTCATGTCCCACCAGATACACAGGAGAACCTTCTTTAAGTGGGTGTTCTGTTTCGGCGTCGATGTACTGGGTTGCCAGGGATCTACCCATGACTTTTTACGTTTTGGATTCTCGTAAAAAATGTACTTTTCATCACCCGTCACAATTTTCCACAAGAAGTCCTTTTTTTTGTTGCCGGAGAAGCAGTGAGAGGCACGTGTTCATACGTTGACCTAGGTTGTGTTCGGTCAACACAAGTGGGACCCACCTTCCAAGTTTTTGAATTTTTCCCATTTGGTGCAAACGCTTGGAAATAGCTGTTTGGGTGACGCCTAACTGCGCTGCAAGCTCTTGTTGCGTTTGCGTTGAGTCTTCATTCAGTAGGGCTTGCAATTCCGCATGTTTAAACTTTCGAGGCGGTCCAGGGCGCGGCTGGTCACTAAGATTGAAATCACCGCTTCTAAAACGTGTGTACCAATAATTAGACCTTTCATAAGACACAACGTCGGCACCAAGAACACTACAAATTGATTCCCGTGCTTTAGAAGCATTTTTTCCTTGTTGGAATTCGTATTTAAATAAAATGCAGTGCCGAATGTGCTGTTTATCAGTTGCCATCGTAAACTCTGCTATTCTTAGAGGTTATGTAACTCACGTAGACTTGTCGTTCGGTGTTCTGAAATCTTGCATCCGATCCTTTCAAAACCACAAAAGACCGCGAAAATATTGCTATTTTAAATATAATTTTATGCTCGAAGAAAAAATCTGTAAAAATTAAGTCATACACCTAATATGATAAAAGACGAAAAAAAAAACAATTCTCAACTTTTTTGTCCTACTTTTCGGAATTCTCAAAGTACCAAAATTTCAAACGACCGTCCCGTCAGTCCTATTCGAGTGTCATAAACTTCCGGACTAGAAATTTAGCTACGGTGGTAGACTAGGGCCGGATCCGGCATGCCGTATCCCGTACTACGCGACTGTACAGACTGCCGGATCAGGGCTTTACTAAGCGTTAAACACTTTTTGGCATCCGGCCTTGAAGCGGATGCCGGTTACGGACCTGATCTGTAGGGTTGGAAGGGGCATGTTGAGCAAGTTTGGAATTATCACCCTGTAATTCCATAAAAGTCTGCCGTATAAAAATGAAACCTACTTTGGTCAATAGGAAATTTATCTGGGAAAAAAAGTTTGTAAACGAAATGCCTGTTATCCTTATTGTTTCACAGATAATCGCTCTCAAATGACTAAGGCTATACTTGCTCAACCTGTCCCGATAGTGAGTTCTTAGTTTGCCAGGTATTTCGATTGTCCAACTTACCCGGCTGCTCAACGTGCCCCTCCCTAACCTACACTCTTTCAAGCCCTAGTCCGGCTGCCATATCTATGGCTGAAATGAATAATTAAATCATCAACACATTATGAATTAAAAACATATCGTAGTATTTTTTATTTCCATATGCTTTATTTATGTTTCTGCATATATGAGAATTGGATTGAATCGCGTCCTGTCTCGTTAAAGTTTTTATCTAGCCGCGGGATTTGAATCTACGTCTTCTAATTCTAAAGCTGAGCACGCTACCTACTTAGCCATCCGAACACTTGTATAAACCTCCTCTTTTTAGTTGCTTGTTTTTATCATTCTGAAGAATGTCATCAATTTATTTCTTTTTTTTATGTAATCTTTTTCCTTGAAGCTTGAAAAAAAAAATCGTCAAATCAAGTTCGAAAAGAGGCATCTGCACTTATAATAAACTACAATAATAAATTAACTTGTAATTTGTTTTTACTTTTATATTATTTAGATATTACAGTCATGACATTTTCGGTTGAACTTTCATTCTTGGATTGATAATACTTAAAATTATACTTTATTAATAAGTATCACTTTTGTCCTTAGTCTATTCCTTGGCTGTCTTCACCGTGGGCAGCCTCAAAACGGAGCTGATAGCTATCAGGCTGAGGTCCGGATATCGTATGCCGTATGTCTACCGGATCAGAGAAACCGTCGGACGGGAGTAAGAAGGTACCCTGATCAGACTGAAGTAGTTCCACTATGGTTCCACTGATCCGATCGACATCCGGCACAGATCGAACGTGCCTTACTACGGTATTCCGGATCGTAGCTTGATAGCGGCATAAACTTTTCCTTTCAGAAAACCCTAAAGAAAGAAGTCCAATGGCATCAAATCGCCACGATCTTAGTGGCCAATTCACATCGCCGCGCCGCAAGATAACACGACCATGAACCGTCCCTGCAAAATTTTCACAATTTTTCTAGTGAATTTTCACAATTTCTATGCGTTGCTTAATCGTGTAATTCTCTATGACTAAACCTCAATACTTCCTGATGCCGATTGTTAAAGATTAGTACTCTATGTTCGCCACAAAAAAAAATGGCGCGCATATAAAAATCTCAGGTCATTTTAAGACACCCTTTAGTTATAACCATATGAATTTAACACGGTCGCTTGTGGGAAAACAGTTTCTGCAGACGTTAATGGTTGCAAAACGAATCGAACTAAATCGCCGTAAATTCTGAAAATATTATATCATGAAGATTTAGGATCAAGCTATTGATTATGCTAACTTTCAAATAAATCGACTGAGTAATTGCCGAGAAATTGATTAAGGCCTTAGGCCACTCTAGAGGCAAAAAAGGCATATTTTGTGATTTTTTTTTCAGCGGAACCATAAAATAAATCGGCATTACAAAATAGGGGTCTTATTATACACGTAATTGACTATACAAAATTATTTTTTCACCGCGATACATGTCAAAATGGTGACTGTGCAGCATTGTTCCGATGACTCCTTTATTTCTGGAAGGTCAACGGCTGGACCAACAGCTCCTATGATTTTTGAGTTATGTTGAGACACTAAAGTTATTGCGATTATATATAAGAATAGCTATAGAAGTACGTAGAATTTTTTTGATACATTGTTTTTTCGTAAGAATGGCGCATTTCTAAAAGAAAAAGTATAAAATGCCATGAGAAAATCGTCAAAAAATTGTTTATAAAAAAGGAACTATGCAACATAATCAAAAAATCCTATGTAGTGCCTCAGAAAATGTAATTCTAAATATACAGTTAAAATTTCAAGTGAATCGGTTGAAATTTGTTTGAGTTATGAGTCCGGCGACTTAAAAAATGTAGTTTTGAGATAAACGCGTTTAAAGTTAGTTGAAAGTCACTTTTGGAATATAATTTTATAGGTACTAAGGTACATTTTTAACAAAAAAAATCGATTTTTGGAAAATCCTAGAGTGGCCTAAGACCTTAAAGTAATTAGGAGTATCGCCTTTTTTAACGATGAATTAATAGCAATCATTGGAAAACTCAAAATATTTTGATTTTTTTGGTAATAATAAATAATAATAACATCATCTGCACGTATTAATTAAATTGAAAAATTGATAATATTTTTTGTTCAACAGTTGAAACAGATGTACAGTCACTGACAAAACTTCACTCAAGCACACCAATATCGTCGAGTTTGATTTTAATTATTATTAAAAACTTTTTGCTCGACGGTCCATCCAGTAATACCTCAAGTTACATATCGCATTTACACGTGTTATATTTCCAAGTATTACACACCTTACGCGTAACAAATAATACGCATGAATTATCAGTGCGCAGTCGGATCAACGACCGCGATGATGCACCATGTGGAATTCAATGTTACTCGTATACAAATGGCGTCCCGGAGGGGAAAAAAAAACCCCTCTACTTCTCGTACATTTCTTCCTTTGTAACGAGGAAAAATAGAGTGGCGTGGTCCGGTGTAATATACGGTAAAAGGAAAGGAGTCGTTTTCAGCGTAGGTAAAATGCGAAACAGGAGCCTGAGAGAGTGAGAAAGAGAGACCCCCCTTTTGGGTAGGGTTGGCGCGGCGTTTGTAGCGCCGAGGGTTTTTGGATAATTACGAGAGTCTCTACACGCGCGGGGTGGACGGTTTGGGGGTGGCGATGGGGAGTCTCTCGCCGAGGCAATTATAATTGCCGGGTCCTTTCGCAATTATAAGTTTCTACGAGACGCGGCACGAAGAAGGACGGGGGTGGAAGGTGGACGGGAGAGGGGAGAGAGATAGAGAGAGAGAGAGAGAGAGTCAGGAACGTACACAGCCTCAGCGCCGGTAACCTGTACAGTCGAGACAAGGTGAAAACACGAGAGAGTACGAATGTTACACGCTACAACCCAAGAGTGCGCACGAGGGTCCGTGTATTCGTAGCTAAACGTGTGCGCTCCAAGGTTTGCCGTTGTACGTGTGGAACGGCGCGTGCTGCTGGCGTACGGACATGAGAGCGTGAGAGAGAGAGAGATAGAGAGAGAGAGAGAGAGAGAGAGGGAGAGAGAGAAAGAGAGAGAGAAGAGGGTGAGAAAGGGTGCGGATGGAGAGAAGTGTGTACCGGCGATCCCTCGCTGTCCTCTCGACTCGCCGCGGTATATATGCTATGTGTGGGAACGTTAATTGGGGTGACCTGCTCGGAAACTAGTTACCGCGGACTAGGGCCACTGATATTCCTCGTGGGGACCTGTTGGCGAAGGGCAAGGAGCGGCAAAGGGACTTACGGGAGAACGCCAACCAAGACGACGGCGAGAAGCTACGCTTCCGCTTTTCGCAATTCTCTCTCTCTCTCTCTCTCTCTCTCTCTCTCTCTTTCTTTCTCGCTGCTAACATCCCCCCTGCCCCCATCCTCTCAATTATAGCTCATTCTCCAAGGGTCAGAGTACATATATATATATATACATAAGCACGCCTATAAAGTGTACGCCGCGCTTATTGCTTCGTTAGAAATCTCGTTAAGAATTAACGGAGTCTCAAACGCACATACCGGATGCATAACGAACCACGCCCCTGCCTGCAAATAAAGATCGACGGCGGACCCCCTCAATGTTTTCTCTTTTCTTGTGGACTTTCAGATTCGGCGACCCAACATTTTCACTTTTAAAGACCGCTCCACTTGTTTCACAATCCACTAATAATGCGCTATCAGGAGGGCACAGGGAAACTGCGGGATATCCGTATGCGGTTACCCCTCTGAGTATTGAGCCTGACCGAGATTGCTTGACGACTTTGCCTCCTTTACTTTCAGTTATGAGACTCTAATACGAGGTGTGTAAATTATGTAATGGGGCTGATTTTTGTCAATTTTCTTATTCGAATATTTTTGTCAATTTTCTTATTCGAAATGGGGTAAAGCCCTAAATTCTAAATTACTGTAGTCTAATATGGCACTGTTTATTATTATTTAGGTAACATTTTTAAAGTCCTATATTATCAGTGTACAGCTTTAAGGCAGAACACCACTGTGACCCCCTGTTTTTTTGCCATTTTTCAAGAATTTTTTTTTGTGGGAAAAAAAAGAGATATTCGAAAAATTTTTTTTTTGTTTTGTTCGTTGTTTATTAAAGATACATAAAAAAAAAATTTCAAATTTTTCACGCCCCATGGTGACGCTGGGGAAGCTCCCGCGTCAGGTACTGTTGCCTCTGCAGTGGTTCGCGGCACGCAGCAGAACTCTCTTCAAAGTCGATCTGAAAAAAAACACCGAGTGTTTTCGTTAATAATATGATATTTTGAAGAGAAGTAAATAGGGATTTGAAAAAATATTGATTTTTAAAAAATAGGCACGCTTTTGAAATTAAAGGACGATTTTCGAGCAAAATTTCTCGTCGAAAATAGGCTATAACTTTTTTTATTATTGAGATATCGAAAAAATCCTATGTACTTCTTTAGATAATCTAGTTTTATTGATGCAGTCCAAATTTGAAGTCGATCGGATAAAAATTGCTCGAGTTATGCTGCGTGCCGCACTCAAAAAAGTGGTTTTGAGAAAAACGCGTTCAAAGTTTTAGGTTTGTTAATTTATGCGATAAATTGGAAAAAAAATTTTTTACCTTTAATCAGCGATGCCGGCACCATATAGCTGGCCTTCAAGAAGCAAATGATTGTCCCTAGCATCTTTTCTCGAACTTGTAGAGGCTCTTCTTGCCTCTTTTGCAGCGTCTGTGAGCGAGCGCTCCGCCAGCTCGATCCGCGCTGCGTCGGTTTCAACGCAAAAATTGAAACAATTTGGGCCGATAGTTATCCCCAACGTCTCCAAAACTTTCATGAGGCTACTCAGGCCATCATTGAATAATAATACCGCGATATCAGCTGCAATATCGACGATTTTTTTGCTCCCGGTCTGACACTTGGGGGCTATTGCCCAAACTGATTTGTTGTAGCTTTCGTTGTTGTTTTGCGTGAAGCCGCCCAAACAACGCTGCAGCAAATCGTCTCTGCTCAAATTTTCGAAGACTGGCGTTATTGCCTCCAATACCTCCTCAGGAAGAGGCGGCTGCGCGGGTGCCCGAGCGTCACGGAGCGCTGCACCGCTCTACAAAATATTCAATATCTCCGAAAATAATTATTTTTTCGACCTGGGTCCAACGGCATCTTAATCTTAAATGTATTTTAGATTTTTCTAGATGGTTTTCAAAAAAACGATTTTTTGAAGCCGTTACAGTGGTGTCCCTTAATGAGATCAACATTGACATATTTATTATTTTTATCTAACAAGGGGAGGCTGTCAATTGTACAATAGAACAATTTTTTGAATGCCAATCAGGTGTGTTTCCCAACAGATAATTTAAAAAACGATTGTTCTTGTAAATACGCATCTTTTATCAGATGTGCTAGATGTCATGCTGTTTTTTTTTGCTTTCCATGTGTTTATGATAATTATCACTCTGGTTCGTGCGACACTCCGGCTACTTCAACTCACTAATTATAAATTATCTGCAAGTATATACGGAACTTTTCAATAAATTGAACCCACTTGAATGTTATTTATGATATTGTGTTTTATTTCTTGTGTTACTTGCATGAAACAACTATAAAATATAACTTTGTTTACGAACAACCTAATGAAGTTCGAAAGCGTCATTTTTTCCACAAATAAGGGCATTTAAAAAACTTATTATATACATAATTGTTGAAACTGATTGTAGGGAATTATCTGTACACACATTTGAATTTAAAAAAAAGTTGCCAGCAGCGAGATTCGAACCGGGGACAACGGGCTTATCTCGCTGCGCCACGCGCTCTTTGAAATTTTTTTACGTAGAATGTATTTGAACGCAACGCAATATTTCAATGCCGATTTTCTCGACAATCGGCGAAGAAGCGCATCTTACTGATTTGCCACATAACACCTCTGGCCATGAGCTTTTATTACACGCAGTATGAATCGAATCTGACTTTGATAATTGGCAGCCTCTCCTTGTTAAACTAGCATTAAATAGGAACGAACCTTTTAATCAATGAAGATAATTCTTTATAGTACCAAAAAAAAACGCTTCTTAAACAATTTAAAGTAAAAACAAATTAGCATTCCCAAGGAAACTTAAGACGGGAAACCACTTTAGGAGACAAAAAATTAGATGATTTGTTGGATTTTGTTTATTGTGAAAAAAAACGGGAATTTCCGCAACTCTGACAGTAATTTATTCATATTTTAATACATCTCTGGTAATTTTTACAAGTTACTTAATGCATTAATTAAGGTGTAATCCGCTGTGTCCCTTGGCGTGTCCTCATCGTCGTTGTCGATTTGCGGGAATTGTACAGCTCGCAATTCGCATCTGAAATAGACCAACAATTTTTTTATATAATCTTGAGATGTTTTTTAAGAACATGAACCTAAATTTCGAAAAAAAATCGAGAATTGAATCTTGGAACGTGTTTGAAAAAAATTATCAATTTTTAGCATTTTTTCCTCCGGCGTTTTGCAATAATAAATGTGTTTTAAACAATCTAATATTTTCAACTTTAGGTTCATGTTTCAATAAATTATATTATGTAAACGTGGTCCAAGTTGAAGACGATCCATCAATTAGTTTTTGAGCTATGACTCCCGCAAATTGAAAAAAATGTCTTTTCGAGGAAAAAACAAGTTTAAAGTTTCACAAACGAAAAGGTCAAAGTCAAATGTGTTTAATCAAATGATAAAGTGTCTTAACGATTAATCAGCGATTCCAGCACCATACAGCAGGCCTTCCTCTTCCTCATGCAACTCATTTGAAGCTTGCATTTCCTCTTTACGAGCTTTTCGAGCTTCTTTTATCTCTAATAAACTTTTTCTATTTTGCCGAGCCACGCGCATCTGATCCATTTGCTCGACATATCCGTAGCTCTGCCTGCCAACTACGATTTTTAGTTTATTCATAACCATGAGTAGAGCTGAATTTCCTTCATTGAATAAAATAGCAGCAAGAAATGCCGCTACCTCGATTATTTTGTACCCAGAATGGAGATGTTTTGGAGCTAATCGCCAAACGGTCGAGTTTGTCGAGCTAATCGCCAAACGGTCGAGTTTGGTCTGTTTGGGTTTGTTTGGGTTTTCATAACCCAAACAAAGCCAAACAGACAAAAAAAAAACTATCTAATTGAGTGCTCGTGGATACCTGAGCGCTCTTGGGAGTCGAGCGGAGAGTCTTTATCATTTATATACATACCGTTAGAAGGAATCCGAATATCGTTTTGAAATTTTCAGGGTGTATTTTTAAGATATTTTGCTAACGATTTTTTAAATAAAAAAAAATGATTTTTTGAAGCAGTCTAAGTGGTTCCCCGCCTTATTTATTCTTCGAAGTACTCTCCATGAGCATCCACACATTTTTTCCACCTACTCTCCCATGTCCGATACGCCCCCTCGAAGGCCTCGACGGGTATCTCCTTTAAAGCTGTTGTCACAGTCGTTCGGATCGCCTCAATGCTGCGTCAAAACGGCGTCCTTCGAGTACGTTCTTGACCTTGGGGAACAAGAAGAAGTCGGTCGGAGCGAGGTCGGGACTGTAGGGTGGCTGCGGCAGCATTGCCATGTTATGCTTCACCGGAAAGTCACGGACGCAGAGAGACGTGTGGCTGGGTGCATTGTCGTGATGCAGCAGTCAGGTAGTGGCGATGTCTTTTCGCACGCAGATGACCCTTTTCCGCAATCTTCGTAGGCTTGTTTAAGCAGTTCATGAGTTTCTGCAGCCGTTTTTTCGAGTTTTGTGCCGAATTTGATCGCCCAACGTTGTTCGAAAGTATCCGTCATGATGTGGTCTCAAAACAGAGGTGCACTAAATCAGCGATCCTGACGCCACTGATGCTTGGAGCAGACTGACCTCTCAGCTGCAAAGCTGAGAGCCCCCCCCCCCCCGCCTAACTCGAACGGCCGGAATATGCTACAACCGGTCGGGGCGCGGCAAAAAAATATATTTCATGACTTTTGGCACACACCATATACCAGGTATGTAAATATGAAACCAGAATTTTTGTATAGAAAATACACGTTTATTGTATGAAAATGATGAAAAATATTAGGTGTATGACTTAATTTTGACAGATTTTTCAGCAAATTTATTTAATATAAAAAAATAGAGAACAACGAACTTAATCTTGGAAATATTGTCCATCGTTTTCTATGACCTTGCGCTATCTCTCAAGTAATATACGAATGCCATCGCGAAAGAAACTTGCAGGCTTCGAGGCGATAAAGTCATCGACGAATTTACGCACATCGTCCAGGGTTTTGAACTGTTTATCCGCTAAGGCGTGCTGCATTGACCGGAACAAATGGTAGTCGGATGGTGCCAAGCCTGGTGAATATGCCGCATGCGGGAGAACTTCCCATCCCAAGTTCAAGAGGGTCTTCTGAGTCACGCGAGCAACGTGAGGTCGAGCGTTGTCATGCAGCAGTATGACTTGCCTGCTTCGTTGCCCAGTAAATAGCCTTTTCTGATCAAGTTCTTCGCTCAGTTTGTTCAATTGTCGGCTGTAGCGTTCCGCAGTCAACGTCTGACCAGTTTCCAGGAGTTCGTAATAAAGCACACCCTTCATATCCTGTCCAGGGCGCGGCTGGTCACTGAGATCAAAATCACCACTTCTAAAACGTTTGTACAAATAATTACACGTTTCATAAGACACAACGTCGGCACCGAGAACACTACAAATTGATTCCCGTGCTTTAGAAGTATTTTTTCCTCGTTGGTATTCGTACAAAATGCAGTGCCGAATGTGCTGTTTATCAGTTGACATCATAAACTCTGCTATTCTGAGAGCTTATGTAAGTCACGTAGACTTGTCGTTCGGTATTCTGAAACCTTGCCTCCGATCCTTTCAAAACCACAAAAGACCGCGAAAATATTTCTATTTTAAATATAATTTTAAGACCGAAGAAAAAATCTGTAAAAATTAAGCCATACACCTAATATTTTATTCGAAGTATTGTCCATTGCTAGCTATACATTTTTCCCACCTGTCTAGCAATTTGTGGATGCCACACAACAAAACTGTTGCTCTTTTGAGGCAAACCAGCCATCGAGCCATTTTCGTACATTTTCGTAAGAAGTGAAGCGCTGCTCAGCATGTGCGTATCCCATCGATGCAAACAAGTGGTAATCGGACGGAGCCAAATCTGGTGAGTAAGCCGCATGCGAAAGTATTTCCCACATAAACGCCTCAATCGTTTCCTTGACCAGTTTTGCTGTGTGTGATGGTGCATTATCGTGAAGCAATCTTTCCCATAGCCTACGAACGTATGGAGATGGCTTCTCGTGTCACATTTAATTGATCCGCGACTTGTTGTTGCGTTTGAGTATCATCCTCATCCAACAATTCTTGCAATTTGCTGTCTTCAAACTTTTTCGGTGTCCTCCCACGTTCTTCGTTACTCACGTCAAAATCGCCACCTTTGAATTTTTTAAACCACTCAAAGCACTGTGATTTACCAAGAGCATGCTCACCGCAAGCTTCGACATTCCGATTCTGCAGCAGTTTTCTTCAAATGTTAACAGAAAATTAATGCTCTCCGCGAATCGTAATTTCCAGGCACAAAATTCGACATGTTCAACGCTATAACAAACTATATTGGGGTATGGAACTTGTATTCTTGTGAGTTAAAAATCGTTGTCAGATGTCAACAAAGCAAATGGCGCCAATGACGCGACTTGATGGTAACTACATTGACAGCTAGAGCCATCTATGGGCAAATTCCGGTTTCATGTTTACAGACCTGGTATATTCATCTGTAATTGAGAACTTTTATTTTAATCTGTAGAAAAGTTTCAAAGTTATTGCGTGAAATGTGAAATTTTCCACAGGCCCCCATAAGAACACGTGTAAAACCATGAAACCTTTGATTGCCAATATCTCGAAAATAGAACGGTGAATTCTTTTGAAATTTTGCAGGTAATCATTTAATGGTGTTCTGAATGAGTTCTCAAAATAAATGAAAAATCTATAGAAAAATGCCTTAGCGAGACTACTACCTTAAGGGCAGCTTACCGTCGAGAGGCATGAAAAATGCATGAATTTCGGATTTTTTAAAAATTATATATAAAATAAATACTTTTGGCAATGGGTTTCAACGTATTTTATTCTTCTATTGATGGAGAGGGAATTCCAACGTTATTTATTTTTTTAAATCCAAAATGGAGGCTCCAGGTCCCGTCAAATAAAATAATGCACAGCGTGTTTTGGTCTGCGCGGGGCGTTCCACAGCCTTGCCAGTTCATTCGACACAAAAACGGCTTAGAATTTTTTTAACTAGACTAAATTTGAGGGGCCTTATCGTTTTTTGGTTCCTGAAAAACCCGTGGATAACAAAATGGCAGACGTTTGAGAGAAAAACCCAATTTTCTAGCTCGAACGAAAAAAAAAATTCTAAATCAATGGTTGACGAAAATTGTTTCACAAAAACGCATTTAAAGTTTAACGTTAAGGCTGCAAATTCTAAAATACTTTAAATATGAATATATAATTTTACTCGCGTGTTCTAAACACTTTGAGAGTGAAAATTATGTGAAGAAAAAGATCGAATATTTCATCTTCATGAACGGTAACCCGCCCTTAAACATAAATTAGCTTTCGTCCATTCACTGGTCCCCGTCAATTCACTGGTCGGTGTATCCTATAAACGCGAGATCCTCCGGTATAATCAAACATCCTTTCTCTTGCTTTCTCTCTCAATCGTATATTAGCATCACTCCATACCGATCTCTCTCTCTCTCTCTCTCTCTCTCTCTCTCTCTCTCTCTCTCTCTCTCTCTTTCTCTCTATCCATTATATATGTCTTTCTCTTTGGTGTATTAGATTGCTGTTTCTCCCAATTCGCTCTCTCTCTCCCTTAGTTGCGCCGACACCGCGAGCCACGAGACGATGGGAATGGTGGCTTCGTGGCACGGAGAAGTTAATTATAAGCGATACCAATCTCTCGGGGTTGCCGGTCGGTCGTTCGGGGGTTGCCTCTGTAGGACTGGGAAGCCCTGACAGCCAATTACCACCCCGTGCAACTCTCGCGCGCGCACCCACCAACCCCACCAACACTTCCTCATCTCTCTCTCTCTCTCTCTCTCTCTCTCTCTCTCTCTCTCTTTTTCTATATACGTGTGTGCTCCACCCTTGCGCCTCGTTCCATCTCTCACTGTACCATCATCACCCCCCGACCATCCGTTCGTGTCTCTCTCCCCCAATATAGGAAATTAAAAGACTTAGCGATGATTGCGCTGGCACACAGATCCTTCGAGGTTTCTGTGTGTACTTCTTCTCACTCTCTCTCTCTCTCTCTCTCTCTCTCTCTCTCTCTCTCTCTCTCTCTCTCTCTCTCTCTCTCTCTCTCTCTCTCTCTCTCTCTCTCTCTCTCTCTCTGTTTCTCTCGCTCTTCTACTTAAACTAACTTACACTACTTCATTCTTTCCCTCGCGTCTTACACGCCCTCTGTTCCAGAGCACTCGTTCTTTCACGTTCCACAAAAACGAAGCGAAAACATTTGTTCTCCTTTGGCTCTGTGTGTGTATTAAGCGAGAATTAGTTGATTGCCGGTTGGAGCACGGGTAGTTCTATTACGTGAGCTTGAAAAATAAAATCGTTCGAGAGAAAAGTGATTGGGATTGACCCGTTTCTACTCCTCTTGTATATGCCTGT
Source organism: Ophion ventricosus (assembly GCA_963932345.1). Classification (NCBI taxonomy): domain Eukaryota; kingdom Metazoa; phylum Arthropoda; class Insecta; order Hymenoptera; family Ichneumonidae; genus Ophion; species Ophion ventricosus. The sequence goes on from OZ010723.1 coordinate 3,651,267, forward strand.
ACGTTCTCTCACGAGGAGGGATGATTGGGACTTGTCTGCGAAAACGATAAACGAACTCCGGCCGCATGGAAATGTTGAAGGAAGCTTTAAACATGATGGTGTATTCGGAAAAGACAATTCCGGCTGCTCCTTTTTACAGTGGGTACTTACCATTCAACTTTCTGTAGGATTCCATCGAACAAACGTCCTTCGAGTTCCCTCCAAACGTTCCATTCTCGTATCCATTACTGTATATTCATACCCCCTGAAAAAACTTTAACAAGTAAAAAAAAACGCCAAGTAATAAAAAATGCCCTCGAAAAAATTATCGGTTGTGTCACCATCTACAAGATTCTAATTAACCTCGAAAAATTTGTGATTTTTTTCAAACAATAGTTTAATGTAGATTTTAACTTTTCAATTCAAACGTACAAAAGAAGTGAAATAACTTTTTATGAAAAAGCCAAGCAAATTTACTAGAAACGTACAGAAAATTACCAAACTCTAGTAATACCATTTTTCTCAATATTTTCTTTTCAAAAACCATTTTACTATTATAATAAAAGTACGAATCACGATTATATAGAAGTACAACGTATGCATCATACAAGTACTGTATGTATTTATCACTGGAAATGCTGAGCAACGACTTGGCGTGCATGGTTAAGAAAAAAAGCTCGGCGAAGGATGACGTTTTCTCAACAATTTGACTATTAGGTTAAGAAAGACATAAATTGACGCAATTTATTATGTGACTGCAAACCAAGTTTCTGATTGAGCAAAGTATAAATTAAAAAATAAGTGATGTACCCCTAGACCACACGGCTCTTGAAATCTCACTTTATTTGCATAATTTGAAAAGTTACGTGAAAGTATTCATTTTCTACTCTATCGCAGAACCACCATACATCTCATGATATCTATTGCGTCGTATAAATTGTGGTGTAATGGACATAGTTTTGGCAGGCTGAAGGTTTGAATTACGGTCCGTACCACTTGCTGGTAGAAAAGGAATATCGATATTACTCTCGACACCTATCGCTCCATTTCTGATAATCTGTCTAAGTACAGTCGAACATCTCATTTCTAATAATCCTGTATGCCTGGTGCGATGTTACTATTTGAAATAATCTATGTAGATAAATTGTTGCAAAAGTTACTTTTGCAAGCGGTAGGGACGTTTCTGTAAGAAAATCGTGTATCTTCCCGAGCTTTTTTTCTTAACCATGCACGCCAAGTCGTTGTCCAGCATTTCCAGCGATACATACATACAGTACTTGTGTGATGCATACGTTGTACTTCTATATAATCGTGATTCGTACTTTTATTATAATAGTAAAATGGTTTTTGAAAAGAAAATATTGAGAAAAATGGTATTACTAGAGTTTGGTAATTTTCTGTACGTTTCTAGTAAATTTGCTTGGCTTTTTCATAAAAAGTTATTTCACTTCTTTTGTACGTTTGAATTGAAAAATTTAAATCTAAATAAAACTATTGTTTGAAAAAAATCACAAATTTTTCGAGGTTAATTAGAATCTTGTAGATGGTGAAACAACCCATAATTTTTTGGAGGGCATTTTTTATTACATGACGTTTTTTTACTTGTTAAAGTTTTTTAGGGGGATTTCATATCTTTTTGAAACGGCAATACTTCATTTTCTATAGTTATAAACTTAACGTGGTTGCAGCGTCATTTGCTCACTCTAGTTAGTGTGGTATATATTTTCATTTGCATATCCATACGTTAAATTTATTAGGATGGTGGATTATTTCGCCGACGCTACTTAAGGTCACTGAACAAATATTACGCTTCTTATTGTCTTCGAATTTCTAATTCGCCGTGCCCGAAAATGTATGTTTTTCCTATATTGAAAGAGATCAGTATGTTAATATCTTTTGATATAAATTACAGTAAAATTTCAGTTATGCGTTTTTTAAGGGGTACAGCAAGTATGACGTATGAAAATAACGTAGAAGTGAAATACAGTATGTACCTGTAACTCTTTAGCATTTGAAAATGGCAATTGGTGCATAATTCACGATGTTTTTTCAATAGCAATATGTCTATTACGATAATGTTTGGTTTTCCAATTGAAAATTTGATTGGTAGTAACGAAGTAATGAGCCAACTCAATTTTTTTATTTTTCGTTTAGAATTTTTGTTTAATGCAAGTTTGTAACATCAAAGTTTTGCCGTTTTAGGCTAGCAGATAACAGACATGTTCGTATTAATAAGAGATATGTAATCACAGTTAAGTACATGCATACATAGCACTGTCCCAGAATTTTACAGTGGAAAAAATCAAGGTACGAGTTGTAAAAATTGTTTCATACTATGTTTTTTTGTATCTCAGAACACTGATTAAGTAGTTTCGATACAATTAGTGGAGTGTTACCATTTGATTCAAATTTATACATTTCTTTCAATAAATTTATACAAATTCTCTCTCATATACTGAATGCACCTTCCAAATTTTGAATCGATCGTCTACACCGTTCCTATAAAATTTACAATTAAAAGAACCCTTTTTAACATAAGGCGATATTTTCACTACCTACACGTATCGCTGAATGGCAGTTTTACGCACGAAATAGTGTGAAAAATGCTTAAAGTGTTATGAAAAACTGTCAAATCACTCAGTACATTATGAGAAATTCGTCATCAGTGTCGTAACGTTAAATGCTCTATTTTAAAAAGTGTTTCTTCAATTGTCAATTTTATAGAAATGGTCGATTTTTTGGAGGGGATGTTCAGTATATGACAAAGGATTTACTGTAGAAATTTGAATTTCTTTTATTTGAACTGACTAGATTTTTCGTTAAATCAAATTTTTTTCCTATTGCATTCCATTATTAAAATTATTTTTTCATAGAAATCAAGATCTATTCAATATCGTCTAACAACTAAATATTTCATTTATTCCTAATAAATCTGTGATTTGGTTCCACCTGGTAGTATAAGACAAAAGAGACAGACGGATAAATAGTACACGATTCAGTCTCTTAGCAATCTCATGGCTTTGTTTTCATTAGAAGACTGTTGTAATATTCTGCAGATGAGGAAAAGGGTAGTATTTCTATGCATAAATAGTCGCGCCTGTTAATAAAAGGTACAACGATAACTTTCTTTTTTACAAGCTTTTATTTAACTTCACTAGTCGTGAGATGCAAAACGAAAAAACGATATTTCACTCACTTCCCGACTACTTATAGCTCTGAAATTTTGCAAACATCCATCTAAGAGGTGACAGTGCATGATTCAACTTTAAAAAAAATAAAAAATAAATAAAAATAACGACTTTCTGGGAGATGCAAAATTGAAAATCGATATTTCACCCACTTCCCGACTACTTAGAGCTTTGAAATTTTGCAAACATGCATCTAAGAGGTGACAATGCATGATTTAACTTTAAAAAAATAATAAAGAGACATAAAATAAAAATAACGACTTTCTGTGAGATGCAAAACGGAAAATAGATACTTCACCCATTTCCCGACTACTTAGAGCTCTGAAATTTTGCAAACATGCATCTAAGAGGTGGCAATGAATGATTCAACTTTTAAAAAATAAAAAATAATTTTTTTAAACAAGCTTTTATTTAATGTACTTAAAAGTGGAAAATACTATTTCTTACCAAGTCATCTATATGTGACTATAAATAAAAGCTTGGAGCGCTCAACTTTTTAAAAGTTTAATAAATTTGATTTGAATTCGAAATTTGAAATTGAATTTGGCACAATAGTAATTTGAGAAATTATTATCACACGTTTATACTCAGTTTACCGATTTTTGTTTAAGAAATCTAAGGTTGTTTTACAGTAAATTAAATACAGTTTATATGTTAACGGATTTATGTAAATCAAAGCCGTCTTCTAGTCTAGAGGGCCAAAATTTGGGGATTTTTCAACATGCGATTAAAAAAAAAACAAAAAATATTTCCGTATCTATCTTTTTACCATATATTTATTCATCCTTTGACATTGTATAAAAAAATTGGCGAAAGAAAAAATCCATAATTCTGGTAGATGCAGGCTGGTAAAGTGGGGGTGGAAAAAAAACGGCCTCTCCTGGTTGACATGATTCCAACCCTCTTGGTCATCTGAAAAAAAAATAGATTCTTAATTAGTAAGGATGTCATTATAGCCCCTACCTCAGGCAAAAAAAAATCGCAAAATGGCGGCTGTTTAAAAAAAAGGTCATTTTTTGCCGTTTTTTCACGATTGTTGATTTTTTTAAAATAATTAGTAACGAAATTTCGCGATAAATCTGGTAGGGGCGATAGAGGGGTGTACAGAGAAGGTCCACAAAAAATTTCAAGTAAATCGGTTCATTACAACTTGAGATATCATGTCAACCGTCTCGAAAAAAGTAGTTTCGAGAAAAACGCGTTTAAAGATTCGAGTACAGTTTCAGGCAGTCTAAGTCATATAATGGTACATATACTTACATTCCTTTAATCGGCGATTCCTGGTCCATAAAATACTCCTTCTTCTTCAAAATCGAAGTCTTTTGATGTTTTTTGATGATGAGAAGGGTAAGGCCTCAGGTAGTCGAGCAGACGGAACCGTCTATTGTTCGATTCGGTCCGGCAGCGTCGGTTAAGTTTCCACCTCACTAATTACAGCTGTAACTTCGTTAATATTTGGAATTTCCAAATTTTTCCAAATTTCCTTTGCAGGGTATATTCTTGAAATACTAAACATTGCAAATATGCACAAAAAAATCGATTTTTTCAAAATTTTAGACTAGAAGACGGCCTTAAAGATTATATGTCTAAATTTTAAGCGCCCCAAGCTTTTATTTATAATCACACCTATAGATGACTTGGTATGAAAAATTATTTTCTACTTTTTAGCACATTAAATAAAAGCTTGGTTTAAAAAAATTATTTTCTTACATATAAATGATTTTGTACTTTTTAGTCTTTAATTTTTTTAAGTCGAATCATGCAGTGTCACCTCTTAGAGGCATGTTTGCAAAATTTCAGAGTTCGAAGTCGTCGGGAAGTGGGTGAAATATCGATTTTTCCATTTTGCATCTCATAGAAAGTCGTCATTTGTTTTTATTTTTTTAAAGTCGAATCATGCATTGTCACCTCTTAGATGCATGCTTGCAAAATGTCAGCGCTAAGTAGTAGTGAATTGGGTGAAATATCGATTTTCAGTTTTGCATCTCACAGAAAGTCGTTATTTTATTTATTTTTTTATTTTTTTAAGTTGAATCATGCATTGTCAGTTTTGCATCTCACAGGAAGTCATTATTTTTATTTATTTAATTTTTTTTTTTTTTTTTTAAGTTGAATCATGCATTATCGCCTGTTAGATGTATGTTTGAAAAATTTCAGAGCTATAAGTAGTCGGGAAGTGGGTGAAATATCGATTTTCCGTTTTGCATCTCACAACAGGTGAAGGTAAATAAAAGCTTGTAAACAATAACGACTTTCTGTGAGATGCAAAACGGAAAATTGATATTTCACCCACTTCCCGACTACTTAGAACTCTGAAATTTTGCAAACATGCCTCTAAGAGGTGACACTGCATGATTCGACTTTAAAAAATTACAGACTAAAAAGTAGAAAATAATTTATATGTAAAAAAATAATTTTTTAAAAACATGCTTTTATTTAATGTACTGAAAAGTAGAAAATATTTTTTCTTACTAAGTCACCTATATGTGACTATAGATAAAAGTTTGGGACGCACAGCTTTTTAAATGTTTAATAAATTTTATTTGAATTTTGAAATTGAATTTGGCACAATAGTAATTTGAGAAATTATTATCACACATTTATACTCAGTTTCCCGATTTTTATTTAAGAAATCTAAGGTCGTTGTACAGTTAATTAAATACAATTTATATGTAACTTCTAGCGTACGCAGTCTCCGCAAGGAATTCTTCTAGCGTAACCAGTCTACGCAAGGAATTCTTCTAGCGTAAGCAGTCTTCGCAAGAAATTCTTCTAGCGTAAGCAGTCTTCGCAAGGAATTCTTTTAGCGTAAGTAGTCTTCGCAAGGAATTCTTTTAGCGTAACCAGTCTACGCAATGAATTCTTCTAGCGTAAGCAGTCTACGCAATGAATTCTTCTAGCATAAGCAGTCTTTGCAAGGAATTCTTCTAGCGTAACCAGTCTACGCAAGAAATTCTTCTAGCGTAACCAGTCTACGCAAGTAATTGATTTGGTGTAACCAGTCTACGCAAAGAATTCTTCTGGCGCAACCAGTCTACGCAGATAATCATTATGGCGTAACCAGTCTACGCAAAGAATACACTACCAGATAGAAGAATATTGCCATTATAATTGTTGAAAAGTTCTGCCATAAGCTGCGTACACCGCATCGATGTTACTGTCGATGGTTGCCTGGCGAAACTTGCAGTTTTTTCCGGATGCGAATAAGAAATTGAGCACTGCATCATTCCAGACGGTCACGTGGTGGTATATTTGGCCCTATAAACATTAACATATTCTATTCATTACTTCAAAATGGATGGGGAAAACTCAAACTCAGATCGTACACTGTTATGCAGATGTAGTACTCATATGACTTTATAAAAATTATAATTTTATATTTACTCACCTTTTTACTCAAACGTAAAATCCTCGTTTTGTCGAATGCGATCATCGTTTCACTTCCCATCTTGGCGTCAGGATGTTTCCGAGCCACGTGACGTTTTTCATACGTACGTCATGTTTATTCTACTTCACGATATGATGCAGCAAAAACTTATGCAATTCGCTTTTAAAATAATACAATTCCCACTTAAACTCTTTCGCACGTCCGTCCATTATGCAGTGAGGTTATGAAAAATCGCCTTATTATCATATCAACTCACTTGACGCCTATTGTTTGTGGATCCGCGGCAAGAATCTGCGAGTATGTATAACCAAAAACGATGGAATTTTTCATTGTAATATTATGACGTATACGGGGGTCGTTTGTTTATAAATAAATTTTATGACCGTAATTAGAGCTGTTTTTTTTTATGAACTTATATCGACTTTCACTGCTTTTCCACTTTCGCGCTCTAACCCTACTTGGAGGTTAAAGCCGACAGAGGTCATACATTCGAAGAACCCGACTTTTTACGTTTCTAGCGCGCCATCGTTTGTTTACAGTAGCTTTGCCCTGAAGTGCACCAACGGTGCACTTCAGGCTGAAACGCTGAGTGTTCCCCGTGTTAACGCTTTCCCCAAAAGGACGTATGTAGTATAGCTTACGATGCGAGCGAATAACTTTATCCCTTCAAGAAAACCGACGAGTCTGGAACGTTCTAAAGTGTTGAAGAATTTTTGTGGTAAAAAAGTCGCTCGGAAATTCGGCCAAATATTACGAGATCTCAAGTTTGAGGAGGCGGATCGAAAAATGACCCAAACAAAATCGATAGGAAAAAATAACATTTCATTGGTAAAATGTCATTAGATTTTCGATTCGTCTCCGCGTTTTCGCGTAATGTCGTTTATAAGTTAAAAAGTCGTCTGCTAAAGCCCATCTTGGTGTATAAAGAGTGCGCGGCGTGTCGTTGTCGTGACAGTCGTTTTTTTTTTATTACTTGACGTCGAGACGCTGCCGCGTCTCGTGATATTCTTCGAGAACGGCACATTATGTATCTGTTGAGTCCATGTATATACGTATGTATTTGGGAGGAAAAACTCTACAACGGAAGAGTGGCCCTTTGCCAATGATCGCTCAAGTGCCTCGTGCTTCTCGTTTCGGATCTCGTTCGGACGAAGGCTCTTGATTTAATGCTCGTAGCTGTTCTCTCGCCGTTGCTCTTTTCGTCTCTTTTGGATTTTCCCTCCAGTCGGAGGTCCTGGAACGATCGGACTCTTCAATCGATTATTAGGCCGACCACGTTCGTATGGATTCAATAATCATGGAACTACAATGACGACGATACAATGCAGGACGTTTGAATTATTTTTTAATTAAGTACGATCGTTATTTACGCTGATAAATGCTCATCGATCGATTTTCTGTCGATTCTACGCTGTACGGAAAATCATGATCCCAATACTCTCGGTCACCACTCGCTTCCTATTTTTCCCGATACCTCCGCATTAAGGAAGTTGTTCAGCACCTTTGCGAGGTAGGCGGCAAGAGGGGAACGCATCTGTTGAAACACGGACGCCCTTAAGGGGTTACGTGGGTTCAGAGTTGTGAATAATGCATTATTTTGATAATGCATTACTGTATACATTACAAATTACAAAAGTAATATGTAATGGATATATGTTCCATTACAAATTACAAAAGTAATGTGTAATGGATATACGTTCCATTACAAATTACAAAAGTAATGTGTAATGGACATATGTTCCATTACAAATGACAAAAGTAATGTATAATGGATGGGTGTTCCATTACAAATAAGAAAAGTAATGTGCAGTGAATGCATGTTCCGTTACAAATTACAAAAAGTAATGTGTAATGGTTGCATGATCCATTACAAATTTCAAAAAGTAATGTGTAATGGACGCATGTTCCATTACAAATTGAAAAAGTAATGTATGATTAATGAGTGCTTCATTACAAAATACAATTACAATAAGGTAATTCGTAGTGGAGAATATTCCATCACAAATGGAGAATATTCCATCACAAGAAAAACGAATTTACTTAAAACAAATTTCAATGAGCGAAATAAAATAATCAGATAGCAATGTGCAAATTTCTAATGTGAGCACGGCAATTTTTCTATTTGTAATGGAATATTCTCCACTACAAATTACTTTTTATCAATTGTAGTTTGTAATGGAACATGCATCCATTACAAATTACTTTTTGAAATTTGTAATGGAACGTGCATCCATTACTCATTACTTTTTGAAATTTGTAATGGATCATGCAACCATTACACATTACTTTTTGAAATTTGTAATGGATCATGCAACCATTGCACATTACTTTTTGAAATTTGTAATGGATCATGCAACCATTACACACTACTTTTCTCATTTGTAATGGACCACACATACATTACACATTACTTTTGTAATTTGTAATGGAGAACTTATCCAATACACATTATTTAAAGTAATGAGTAATGCATTATTTTAAAATTACTATTTTCACAACTCTGCGTGGGTTTGAAAATTTCAAAAAAGCCATATTTTTTACTTTATTATCTAATAGTACAATATGTCTAGAATACTCTCCCAAAGTTTTAAGACAATCGAAATAAAAGTCTAGGAGAGAGAGCCTTTGGGAATTCCCTCCGTTGAGAAAGACCGGCCAGAAGCAACGCAGGTTTCTCAGAAAACTATTTTTGAAGTCGGACACGATTTCTCAAAAATCAATGCACCGATCTTATTGAAATTTTGCACACTTCTTTAAAATAGCATTGACTAGTGATTGAACGATGGTTTTTTTTTCGATTACAACTAATTTTACAAGGCTATACGTAGTTTAAATTGTACCAAAAATTGAACTAACACATGGGTCATTAAGTAACTAGTAAAGTTACTTTTAGTAACTAACTAGTAAACACACACACTAACCGGGACTAACTAGTAAAAACACTTTTTTTTTGCAAAATTCGACTTTATTCATCAACATAGTCACCTTCCATAGCGATACAATCATTTCAACGTTTGTCTAAACTTTCGATGCCTTTCTTATAGAACGATTTGTCTTTTGCCTCAAAATAGGCTCTCCTCTCCACTCGGCTGACGCTCCTTTCGACTCCGGCGTACAGAGATGAATCCATGTTTCATCCATTGTTACGTACCGACGCAAAAAATCCTTTTTATCATGCGTAAACAGCTTCAAACAGCGCTCCGATTCATCAATTCATTGTTGTTTTTGTTCCACTGTGAGCAAACGCGGCACCCACTTGGACAAAAGTTTTTTCATACCCAAATTTTCATGCACAATTTTAAACACGGTGCCTTTTGATATCTTTAGGACGTCAGCTATCTCTTGCAACTTCACTTTACGATCGACATAACAATTTTCAGAATTTTTTTGATGTTTTCGAGCGTAGCCACCTCAATTGGACGACCTGAGCGCTCCGCGTCTTCGGTGGTTGTTCGACCGCGTTTAAAATTCGCGTACCATCGGCAAATGGTTGTTTTCGATGAGCACTTTTCCCGGTAACACTTTTCAAGCCATTGCTGAGCTTGAACGGTATTTTTCCCATTAAAAAACAGTGTTTGATTAAAACACGAAACTCGTTTTTATCCATCGTTTAAGCAAAAACAAATGTAGCGTCACTTAATCTTCAATATCTCGACAACGACTGAGCCGAATGTCATGAAATTTTTACACGTATCTTTTGAAGGTTGGTACTACCGAAAAACAAAAGCGGCATGGCATTGGCGGCGCCATTTGTGTGTCAGTCCCGGGACTTAATGACCCATGAGTTATTTTGCATACAACTCTGCCAAAAATTCAAATTTCAATTTTTTAAATAAACCCTTGGTTCAATCACGAGCTATACTTATGTACTAACAGAACAAATTTGGTTTTTTCATTTCAGATAAAGCTATCATGAGTTATCCTGACCACCACGAGGATACTTTTTTTTGAGGGGTCTCCGGAAACCAGGTCCCACTGGCTGAATTTCCCAAATTTTTGGATGAATTTTTTTTTAAATATTGTTGAAATGTTGCTCTTTTATGTGCTTAATATTTTGAATAAAATAATTTATATATTATATTTAAAAATAAATAAAGAAAATATGCTTTTTTTTGGCTTCGAAACCCACGTAACCCCTTAGTGGCTACTCCGAATAATCACATTTTTGGTTACGTAATTCCAAATGCCAGCTAATAAATGTGTGGAATGCATATAATTGATTTTTTTGAAATGTTATTAATTATTTTTGTTTATTTACATTGCGAATACGTTTGAGGGCAGGTTACCCTTCATGACGATGAAAAATTAGATTTTTTAACACAATTTGCGTCCTTAAAGTGTTTAGAGCACGTGGGTCAAAGAATATTTTCATATCTGAAGTATTTTAGAATTTACAGCATTTTTCAGCGCACGGAGCGCGCTCTGCAGCTTTTGCGGGACCATCAAAAAGCTATTTTTGTCAAAAATTGAATTAGAAATATTTTTTTCGTACGTTGAAGCAAAAAAATGGTTTTCTTCAAACGGCTGCCATTTTGTCATACAGAGGTTTTTCGGAAAACAAAAAACGATAAGGCCCACCAAATTCAGTCTAGTTGGATTATTTTTAACCTTTTTTTTTAATCAGATGAACTGGCAAGGCTGTGAAACGCCCCGTGCAGACCAAAACACGCCGTGAATTGCTTTATTTGACCGGAGCTGGAGCCGCCATTTTGGATTTTTTTTAAATAAATAAAATTGGAATTCCCTCTCCGTTGATAGAAAATTAAAATACAATCGAAACCGCTTATAACGACATTACTTACAACAACTTATCGGCTATAACTTCAATACTGCATAGTCCCTTCAATGTCGTTATAACCGATTTTGATTGTACGTTGAAACCCATTTCCAAAAGTATTTATTTTATATAAAAAAAAATCCCGAAATTCATGCATTTTTCATACCTCTCGACGTTAACCTGCCCTTAACCAAGTTGAAATGTGACAAACGCGCGATTTAGTTCGCAGTACCTGGTAGCACTGAGTTCAAATACGAACGCCACATCGTGAGCTCTTAGCTGTCAAACATCATTCAAGAATTCGGTTTTTCTGTTCGACGAAAATAGAAAAGATGAAAAGGAAGGCTTAAAATTCTGTCGCATATTTTGACACATTTGATCCCGCGTTGTACCAATGAAAGCACTGCACGCGCGTTGCATCAAGGCATCACAGCTCGTCTATTAAGGGGTGAGGGCTACTTGTAACGCCGAAAAAAGCGCTTTTTTTCAGGATTTTTTTTTTACAGGCTTTATTATTTAGTGAAAAATGTTTTCCCATATGAATAATCAATATTTCTAGTAGCTACGGTAAAATTTTCATTGAAAAATAATGATAAATAAGCGAGATGCAGTCAGTCTGCGAGGGGTCCCGAAAAAAAGGTGTTTCGCGGTGATCACTGCTGCTCATCACTGGATCATCTGAAACCAAAAAAATAAACGGGGATCATTAGTAAATCATATTGGGCCCAGGATGGACGAAGGGTTAATGAAAATTTCGAATTTTTACAAAATGGCTGATGTTCAAAGTAAAAACCTGTTTTTCGACCAAAATTTCACTCATATTTTCACCTATAAAAAAAACTATTCACTGCCGATAAAAATCCTTCTTCCATCCAGGGGATAATTATGTACAGAATAAGTGATACAAATTTGAAAACGATCGGTCAAGCCGTTCTGGAGTTACAGTGGTCACCGAATTTGAAAACGTGCTTTCGAGAAAAACGCGTATGAAGTTTTAAGTACAATTTACATGCAAATAAAAAAATTATTTTTGGACTTACATTGAATCATCTATTCCGGCACCATAAAGTGACGCTTCCTTCGCCTTAGCAGTCGCAGTAGAAGCGATTTTGCGCACAGTAGAAATAACATTGAACACGATTTGAGCGCAGTAGAAGCAACTTTGTGCGCAGCCGCCTCGACATGAGGTGGCTGTGCTCAAAGTTGTATATCTTCATTAATAATGCTCCTATTTGTCTAAAATTTTCAGAGAATACTTTTGAAATGCTGTACTTTGAGAAAATGCAAAAAAACGATTTTTTGAAAATGCTGACTAGCCCTCACCCCTTAAACGCATAGTTTAATTATTATATTTAATCGATCTCGATAATTATAATGCCACAAATTCTTTAGTCAAGCAATTTATACTGATTTGCCCCTATAATCGCAAAGTCTAGTAGCAATGGGGACATCGCTACTAAGGAATCCCACAACTACACCCCTTAAAGGACTTTACTTGGTTTCCGTATTTAGACCATAGTTTTAGCCAACCTACCTACCCCACCATTCCCTAATCGAGGCCCGTGCCGGCTCTTTTACGGAAAACCCGACTATGAAATCCACAAATAATTCCTTGAAGGCCCCGGATTTTATTAGGGATGCCCTGCCAATTTTCCGCACGAGAGATTGCGCAACAATCATGCAGACGAATGACTTGAAATATCGCACGGATTTGTAACACCTATTCGTAAATATCCTCGACAAAATTCAGTCAATTCTTAGCATTACGCGATGGGCTGAGGAACCTCCTTAAGAAATGATGTCATGGCCAATGGTTCTTCGAACGAATCCGTTCTCAAGGCCCGAAAAATCGTCATAAATCACTGCACACGTGTTAGCTACGAACACAAAACGTAATAGGATGTACATATAGCGAAGCTAAGATTGGAAATCCAAGCATCGATAAAGTCACCGATTATATCATTCGGGCGTTACTTAACCGAGAGATTTCAGCAAGCGGTACATACAAGAGTGGGAATGTGTGCGAGCGTCGCATGTATACGTATGTTCCCTATCTCTCGGCATTTGAGGGTGGCTTAACGTTGCACAACCCTCTCAGAGTGGCTTCTATGCGGCTGGCACCGTTGTCGTCGTCACCACCACTACGTTGTTGTTCTCTCTCTCTCTCTCTCCCTCTCTCCCTCTCTCTCTCTCTCTCTCTCTCTCTCTCTCTCTCTCTCTCTCTCTCTCTCTCTCTCTCTCTCTCTCTCTCTCTCTCTCTCTCTCTCTCTCTCTCTCTCTCATCTCTCTCTCTCTCTCTCTCTCTCTCTCTCTCTCTCTCTCTCTCTCTCTCTCTCTCTCTCTCTCTCTCTCTCTCTCTCTCTCTCTCTCTCGCGCCCTCTCTGTCTCTCGCTCTCTTCCCGATCTCTCACACACATACACAGCCCGGCTTCTCTCGGCGCGGCGATTGCGTGCATGTTTGCGCGTATCACGCTGGAGAACACCGGCACATGTGCCTGTGTTAAGGGTGGATAGGAGAATACGGAGACGAAAGGGGATTGACACCGATCCATTACGAAGCTTCGGCGTGTCACACGACAATGGGGATTAGCCGTACGACTGCGGGAGACACGTCGAGAAAGTCCCCGCGTGTACGTTCTCAGATCCCGGGTTATACATACGTATATGTATGCGAAGCGGCGCAGCAGAGTCGCTTCCCTCCTCTGTGTGCGTCTAGAGGCTTATTTTAATAATCGTAGGACTAATGTTTGCGCTCGCAAAGTATTCGAGATATAATTCATGAAGAGACTGGCAAATTCCCATAGGGGATACTCTTTTTTGTTTCTTCCAATGAAATATCGCTGTCAAATCGCTTTGGAAAGTTTCAAACATGATTTTCCATTCAGTTGTATCATCCTATTCGATCGATTCAATTGGGTTGTCGCTGCTATCTGAAAGTCATTTCGTAAATTCAATTGCTATGCTTCAATGTAATATGCGCAATTGGAGAAAGAACAGTTTTTTAGATGTGGCATTTGGAGTCAGTCGCAAAGCAGGCTTTTCCATTCAGTTGTACCATCCTATTCGATCGATTCAATTGGGTTGTCACTATTATCTAAATGTCATTTCGTAAATTTAATTGCTATACTTCAATGTAATATGCGCAATTGGAGAAAGAACAGTTTTTTAGATGTGGCATTTGGGGTCAGTCGCAAAGCAGGCTTTTCCATTCAGTTGTACCATCCTATTCGATCGATTCAATTGGGTTGTCGCTATTATCTAAATGTCATTTCGTAAATTGAATTGCAATACTGAAATAGAACATGCAGAGTTGGAGAAAGAACAGTTTTCATCATGTGGCATTTGGGGTCAGTCGCAAAGCAGGCGTTTCCATTCAGTTGTACCGTCCTATTCGATTGATTCAATTTTGGGTTGTCGCTATTATCAAAATGTAATTTCGTAAATTTAATTGCTATACTTCAATGCAATATGCGCAATTGGAGAAAGAACAGTTTTTTAGATGTGGCATTTGGGTTCAGTCGCAAAGGTGTCGCTATTGTCTAAATGTCATTTCGTAAATTGAATTGCAATACTTCAATGTAATATACGCAGTTGGAGAAAGAACGGTTTTTTAGATGTGGCATTTTGAGTCAGACGCAAAGCAGGTTTTTCCATTCAGTTGTACCGTCCTATTCAATCGATTCAATTGGGTTGTCCTTATTATCTAACTGTCATTTCATAAATTTAATAGCAATACTTCAATGAAATATGCGCAATTGAAGAAAGAACGGTTTTCTAGATATAGCATTTGGGGTCAGTCGCAAAGCAGACCCAGTATATTGGAAAGGCAATGAAGACTGTTGGCTAGACATTGGTAGCACTCACACTAGGCGTTTTCCAAATAAAAGCTAGTGCTGTGAGAACACCGTGGAATGATTTTGTGCGAGAGGGTACCTAGGGTGCGATGATAACAATGAGAATTGCGGGACTGTTGGATGAAGATTCGAGAAAGCAGCGAGTGGAGAAATCGCATTCGCATGCTACCCATTCAAAAGCCAATGTACACGTATATATGTATAAGCAGATGTGTGTACGCGATAGACAGTGGAGCTACAGAGGACTGAGGAACGATCCAAGGGGCGAGAGTTGCTCGGGGTGGAGGAAGAGGAATCCGTTCGGTTGGTTAATACAGTACGGGACTCCTTGGTGGAAGGCTCCGCGAGGGTGGTAGTTATATCAGGGTTGGCTTGTTCGCTGCTTGGCCTGAGTTAATTATAACTGATGGTTATCAACCGGTTAACTCCGACACGCCATTACGTGCCTCGCCTAACGCTCTCACTCTCTCTCTCTCTCTCTCTCTCTCTCTCTCTCTCTCTCTCTCTCTCTCTCTCTCTCTGTCTCTCTCTCTCTCTGTCTCTCTCTCTCTCTTGCTCTGTCTCTCTCTCACTCTCTCTCTCTCTCTCTTTACCTCACTCTCTCTCTCTCTCTCTGGCTCCAGGCCCGTTTCGATCAGACTTCCACTAGCCTCGTCATCGTCGTCGCTGCCATTCCCTCCCTTCAACCCGCGAACAAACCCATCGACCTACCCTCACGCTCTTTGGTTCTGTCACTGACTCCGCGCTCGTGCTGCGTACATCGAGACACATTTATACCGATGCTTACATTTACCAAAGCTCATCCAAATGAACATCCATCATTGACACAAATCAGCCATGACACTTTATTCGCTGATACGCTGCGTTTAGTCGTCCACTTTCACCCGTGTGGACATTTGAGTCAGGAAAACGTACTTATTTGCCTTCTGAGTCAGGGAAACGTACACCTTATCTGCCTTCCCTTGATAATATCAGGTCATGGTCAGGCCTTCCATAGTGAATTAGATTCGCCATGTAACAGGTCTTAGGCCAGGCTCTGATCCGCCGTTTCCTTTTTCGGGAACTGATTAGGAATTGGCCGGAACTGACGAGGAAAGGGATCGGAAAATCACCGTGAAATGACGAGGAAGGTGATGGTGTACTGACAGGGCCCTGCATGAGAAATAAACCAGCAGACGGATAGAGTACTGATCAGGTACTGGAAAGGCTGTTGGTGATATACCCGAGTAGAATTGATAGTATCAGGTCGTAGGGTAGGTAGGGGCATGTTGAGCAGTCGGGTAAGTTGGACAATCGAAATATTTGGACAACCGCATACGTGTGCATCAAATGGCGGAAAGGGAGGTATGGGGGAGGGAAACACATCACGCCATCACGCGTTGCCATGTGGTGTACGAGACGGTAACACGGGACATTTCATTATTTTTGAACCCAAAAGTTAAAAAAAGTGATTGCAAGTTTATTGCAATTAATGTTAATGTTTCAAAAACTAACTAATTAACAAGCAACTGTTGTATTATTACTGCATTGTACCAAATCATGTTGCATACCTCTGATTTTTTAAATGTAATCCTTACTTTGCCTAACTGACCTCATACTCATGCTCAACTTACCCCATTACCGGGGCAGGTTGAGTAAATTTGGCCTCAGTCATTTAAGAGCGATTATCTGTGAAACAATACGGATAACTGGAACTTCGTCCACAGACCTTTTTCCCCAGATAAATTTCCTATTTAACAAAGTAGGTTTCATTTTTATACGGCAGACTGTTAAGGAATTACAGGGCGATAATGCCAAACTTGCTCAACATGCCCCTCCCTGTCCTATTGACACTTATTATTTCACACGTATCACAAAATCATAACTTGTAAGCATAGCACTTTTGTACGTGATACATCAAGTAGTCGAACTTTTATCATTGTATTATGGTACTTTGGTTACGCGAAGCGCTTCGCTTGAAGCCACCTAGCGGATTGTTAGCGAAATACATTCGGACAATGTCTTCTTGGCCAGAACATTGATATTTCTCGACAAGGCGATCGCGATTCTCAAAACCACAAACCACCTGATTTACTTTTTTGTCTCCTTAAGGCAGTCATCCCGTGTGAAGGCTCTTTTTTCGCTTTTTTTGGGATTTTTTTTTGGCGAACTAAATAAACATACAACTGCAAACTTTTCACCACATATTTATTCATATTTTGAGCACACTTTACAATTTTTCAGCCCGAAATCGTTGCTCATTGCTGAAATACATGGCAATTTAGCCACTCATCTTCAAAAAAAGTTTTTTGCGGTGACTACGATTGCGGGCGTTCTGCTTATCTGAAGCAAAAAAAATCAAACGGCATTTTAATCTGTGAAGTATGAACTAGTTTTTGAACTAGGATTATTAAAAAAATATTGAAAGATACATTTTTGGCATCTTGTTGAACATTTTTTTGTGAATTTTGGTGTTTTTCACGACTTCTTCAACATAAAAAAAGGAGGCTTGATGAATCAGAATTATCCTAGTTTGTAAAGTGTCTACATGAGTACTGAATAAGTCATTCAAATTTCAAAGGAATTCGTTCGATAGATTTCGAGATATCGTGGTCACTGGTTTGAAAAATACAGTTTTGAGAAAAACCCGTTCAAAGGTTCAAATACGATTATCACCAATAAAATGTTTACTCACCCTTAATCTGCTATGCCTGGTCCATAAAGTGAACCTTCAGTTTCCTTAAAAAAAACCTGCAAAACTGCTGCTCCCTGGCATCAGTTCTCGCTCTTTTAGCGAAGTCGCTCGAGCGTCATTCGAAGCGGCAGATACGTGCTTCATTACGGCGACGGGCGTAAGCTTGAGTTACGTGGCCAATTTGAGATCCCGTTGTAACAAAAACTTAAAAAATGCCATCAAATCCTTCATTGAAGATAATCATGGCAAGAAAAGTTGCTATTTCAAGGATCTTTGTACCAGAATGCAGGTGTTTGGGAGCGAAAGTCCAGATCAATGAATTTAATGATCCATTGTTATTTTGTGTTTGTGCTCCTGAACATCTGGTCAACAGTTCATCTCGTGATAAATCTTCATAGACTGGTATGATGACTTTTTCAACTTTTGCAGTCAGAGGTGGCTTATCGTGGTGGACATTATTGAGTTCTCCTGTAGCTTTAGCCTTGCGCCATTTGCACCAGCTCCAAACACCTGGCCTGTTCAACGCTGTAACTTCCGAACAACTTCGAATTTCGGAAAATCGCTTTTCCCATATAATCTACACTATATTGGGATGCAAATTATGCAAAATAAATCGATTTTTTGAATCAGTCACACGTGATAACTGCCTTAAATCACTTCGTTATTCGTTACGTTCAAATTAATACTTGTTGTAATGCCATTATTTATGATAAACATTTTTATTCTCGTAGATTATCATTGATGAAAAAATTGCTTATGACGGTGAATAAAATTACAACAAATGTATTGGTTTTATCCTAATCAATTGTTAATATCTTTGATGGGGTAAAAAGCAAAGCAGCTTTTCACCATTTTTAAAGTCGGGTTCTACTTTTAAGGAAATCTCAATGTTCCGATTGGGTTAACATTACGTGAAAGTGTACTTGCTCGCCAAGTTTTCTGGCCAGAACATTCCAATTTCAAGCATACAGTGTAAGCCGTAAAAAAAGATTTTGTGATCTTTCCGGTCTGTTCCATGAAAGGGCACAGTTAGACGAATCAGACGAGGTAAGCCTGGCCAGGGCTCGACCCAATGTAGCCTGGTCACATTTTAGAACGGGCTGATTGTTTTTCTTTTCTTTTCTTAGTTTAATTAACGCGTTTTTCCGCAGGATATGCTGGACGAGGCTCGACCCCACTGACGTTTGCAAAAACAGTGTACATACGTGACTCAGGAATAACGATTTGGTTTAGCTGCGTGTGGTATAACTGTACTCGGGGATGGGCAGCCCTTGGTGAGAAACGAGAGAATCGTCTCGCTTTATCGCGATCATTCGAACCGTAAAAGAGAGAGAGAGAGAGAGAGAGAGAGAGATGGAGAGTAAGGACAAGGGCACCACAAACGCACAATATCTCGGCCAATCATCTAAACGACGCGTAATGTAATGTATTCGGCGTAGGGTTTTCTATGGTGGTTGGAGATAAGCGTGTCGCAACAGCCTGTCCGCGCCATTACACGACGAATTTGCTTTTCGGACACTGAATCTTGCCGCCGGTTCGTTTCATGCGCGCGATATATCTGACACATAACGAGACCTCGTGGAAGGCGACGCTTTAAAATACAAGAGTTATACCGTTATTGCATTGCCCACTGCGCGTAATACGCCAGACCCGTTAATTGGATTCCTATATGAAAATTGTGAAATTATTTTCGCAATTGAATCAACATAGCTTGGCTTTTGGACAACCCAAATGGTCTCAGGAAAAAAAAACGGACTTGAAACAGGGAGTACTAAAAAATGAAGGCATCACTCGGGGCGGACAATTTTCCATTCTGCGATCTTGGAGACCTTTCAAATCATTACCAACTGGATGTGTTTACGGCCTCGTGAAACAAATCTACGCCACGAGTGAATCATTTGCGCGTGCCTGCTGAATGTGAAAAATCGTGGACATTGGACAAAAAGTTGGACGCAAGGATATCACTTGGATGCATTGGAAGAGTTGTGCTCGCCATCAACTGCATCGGCGATACGCTCCATAATACACGCTCGGGTAAATAATCGAGTGCGCGGAGAAGAGGAGAGAGAGAGAGAGAGAGAGAGAGAGAGAGAGAGAGAGAGAGAGAGAGAGAGAGAGAGACATGGAAAGTGGCAGGAGGAGGGAGCGAGAGTTCTTTGCACAATATGTTGCGGTGCCATTACTTAACGGACGGGATTGGAGGGCTAACTCTCAGGGTAGATGGTGGTGCAATTCTCTCTCTCTCTCTCTCTCTCTCTCTCTCTCTCTCTCTCTGGCCGCCGCGCGGGGGTGGCTCTTACCTAAATAACCACTCAGTCACTCGCCGCCCGCACCCAGAAGCCCCGAGAGCTTGGCGGCAGTAATACATAGATGTACACAGAGCCCACACTCCGTACCTCCGAACCGAAGTGCTCCGCTGTATGGAAGAGTGGTTTAGGGACTCGGAATGCCCAGTTCGCCAGCCCCCACCCCTACGCGTCCACCCCCCCGAGAACCTCCCACCCTCTATCTCCGACCGATATCCCAGTTACGTGATGTAAGAGCCAACCGAGCATCCGAAAAGCAAACCTTTCGGATTAACGAGAGAGCCCATTGCTCCGATTGATTTCTCTCCTCCACGCGCGAGTTTTTCGACGTCGCGCACAGCACTCAAAAACGATCCATCTCTTCTTCGTTCACCAAATTCGTCGACACAGTCTCGACGTCATTGAAAAGGAAAAAAGAAACGTACACTGAGCGATAAGGGCATCGTATTTACAACAAAAAAAAAACGCCAATGGTAAAAGAGGGAATAGTAAAATTCCCTATAATTGATGGACACCGTAATCATAATATGGTTAACACAACTATAAGCGAGAAGTATATCTAAACATGCGATTTTTGTGGCGTGTTCGATTATCTGGTATCCCCGAAATAACTATTGACTAATTTATTAGGTGTATGACTTAATTTTTACAGATTTTTTCTTCGAGCTTAAAATTATATTTAAAATAGAAATATTTTCGTGGTCTTTTGTGGTTTTGAAAGGATCGGACGCAAGGTTTCAGAACACCGAATGACAAGTCTGCGTGAGTTACATAACCTCTCAGAATAGCAGAGTACGATGGCAACTGATAAACAGCACATTCGGCACTGCATTTTATATGAATTCCAACAAGGAAAAAATGCTTCTAAAGCACGGGAATCAATTTCTAGTGTTCTTGGTACCGACGTTGTGTCTTATGAAATGTGTAATTATTGGTACAAACGTTTTAGAAGTGGTGATTTCGATCTTAGTGACCTGCCACGCTCTGAACAGGGCATGAGGGGTGTGCTTTATTACGAACTCCTGGAAACTGGTCAGACGGTGACTGCGGAACGCTACAGCCATCAATTGAACAAACTGAGCGAAGAACTTGATCGGAAAAGGCTATTTACTGGGCAAGGAAGCAGACAAGTCATACTGCTGCATGACAACGCTCGACCTCGCGTTGCTCGCGCGACTCAGAAGACCCTCTTGAACTTGGGATGGGAAGTTCTTCCGTACGCGGCATATTCACCAGACTTGGCCCCATCCACTACCATTTGTTCCAGTCAATGCAGCACGCCTTAGTGGATAAACAATTCAAAACGCTGGACGATGTGTGTAAATTCGTCGATGATTTTATCGCCTCGAAGCCTACAAGTTTCTTTCGCGACGGCATTCGTATGTTACCTGAGAGATGACGCAAGGTCATAAAAAACGATGGACAATATTTCCAAGATTAAGTTCGTTAAAATCTGTGAAATCTGAAAAAAATCTGAAAAATCTGTAAAAATTAAGTCATACACCTAATAAAAGGCCTCAACAATATGGATATGGTTAATTCAGTGATATGACAAAATCGGCACTCAAATACTAATGCTGGGTACGGCACGTTACATTTATTTGGGTTATTGTAACGGTACCAATGCTCGGACGGGTCCCAGTGTTCGGACAGTAGTTGGAATATTTCACTATATTAGCGATACATTCGAGAGGTAACGAAAAGTGACACTTGTATCCTATTTAGCCTTGAATTATTAATTGATTACTGGAAAATTGCAGACTAATAACGAATTTTAGTAGAAAAATTGACGAGTCATATCAACGAGTACGAGTCTGTCATGTCATGAATGCACTTTTCTAAACCGAAGATCTAAAGATTTTCGATAATTTGTGACAGTAATAGGGGTTTATTTTTTTATCATTTTCCAGACTAGACTTATGACCTATCGAAAGCGAATCGAACAAACTTTTCGATCCCGTCGTCACAATTCGGTTTCAATAAGGTTTTATATAAAATTTTCAGCGCCTCATTAATTGGGATATCCATCACACGCATGTAGCTCTGTCGAATTTTATGTCCGATTACTAGTACGAGAGCACGTAGCCGCAGAGACCGAATCACCGGACAGTAAGTCTTGTCTGTTTCGTTTCGCTGCGCACCTCGCGATAAATTACTTATTAAAGTACTTATTACATACTTAGTTCGCGATTTTTTGTAAAAAAAGAAGAGAAAATCAATTGGTAAGTACATGTGTCCCATATTTAGATAATGTAATAGATAAATTATTTAATATAACGTAACTAATCGCAACGCAAACAAAGTTTGAGGTTATGTGGCGGGCTTTCCGCGAGGTTATACGGCATTTATTAAAAGTCTATATTGTTGTACAAATGAGGGTCATCACTTCGAGCATCTTCTGTAGGTAGACCCAAACCAAGATTAGTGGATCCTTTGACAGTGATTATTCCGATATTTTTCGATTTTTCGACTATTTTCATACTTTGCGTGACTAGAATGACCTTGTGTTGTAGGTCGCTGAATTCGTCTTAAAATCGGTAATAATGTCATCGAAAAAAAAAATACATGGTTCCATTTAAAAAAGTGGAGTTGACCTTGACGTAGCTTCAGCGCCTCCACCGATAAAAAAATAGGGTGATCCAGTATGACGGCCTTCTCGAACACTGAAACTTTTGTCTGAAACATTTTTGGATATGATCAATAGTTTGAGTGCTATTGCTCTGTAACACTTTATGTGCCTCACCCTGTATATATATATATGTGTGTGTGTGTACGCGTATTAATTTCTCCGTTTTCAAAATTCAAAATTAATATTATCACAAAGAAGATCTGTGCAAAATTTTACCTACTTCGGAGGAATATTCGGAATTACAGACGGAATTACTTTTGTCTGTTCTGCGAAATCTGCCATTACACAAATATAGGCATCCTATAGCATAGTGGCCGCGTGCGTAGTACAGGCAGAAGCTCAGTAGGTTGTAGGTTCGATTCCATATGTAGGCGATATATTTTCTTCGGAAGAAATCATTTCAGGAGTTCTAGAGGCCAAAGAAATCATTTAGGCCACTCTAGAGACCTAAAAAAGGGCATATTTTGTGATTTTTTCTCAGCGAAACCATAAAATAAATCTGAATTACAAAATAAGGATTTTATTATCCACGTATTTGACTATACAAAATTATTTTTCCACAGCGATACATGTCAAAATGGCGACGGTGCAGCATTTTTCCGATGACGCCTTTATTTCTGCAAGGTCAACGACCGGACCAACAGCTCCTATAATTTTTCAGCTATGATGAGACATTAAAGTTTTTTCGATTATATACAAGAATAGCTATAGAAGTACGTAGGATTTTTTTGATATATTGTTTTTTTGTCAAAATGGCGCATTTCTAAAACAAAAAGTATAAAATGCCATGAGAAAATTGTCAGAAAATTGTTTATAAAAAAGGAACTATGCAATATAATTTAAAAAATCCTACGTCGTGCCTCAGAAAATGTAATTCTAAATAAACAGTTAAAATTTCAAGTAAATCGGTTGCAATTTGTTTGAGTTATGATTCCGGCCGACCTGAAAAATGTAGTTTCGAGATAAACGCGTTTAAAGTTAGTAGAAAGTCACGACAGGAATCAAGAGGGGTTGCGCTAAAATTCGAAAATCGAGTACTTAGAGATTTTTCACACCCATAATCTTTTGGAATATAATTTTATAGGTACTATAGTACATTTTAACAAAAAAAAAAACGATTTTTGGAAAAACCTAGAGTGGCCTAAGGCCTTAAGGAATGACGAATTATGATAAAAATCATTGAGGTAGTCTTCTTGATTATTTTTTATTTATTTTGGATTTATGAAATATTCTACACATTTTGTAAACGTACCATACGATATGGTAAAAATCACTATAAACATCGTTGCAAATCACAACCAACATTTTTATCAATAAATATATATTTTAGTCTTGTTCATTATTAGAATGTTGGGGGAGTCATTCTTTGATACTGTGAGGAAATATCCATTCATGTAAATCTACCATATTGTATAGCATTGAACAATCGGCGTATGCTTGTAGGATTGTTGGTTGCGTTTAACATGTGTGCATAATTTACGCAACTGCTGAAATATCAATAACCAGTACTATATTTCAGCCAGTAAATATGACTATCAAATATTATTGTCCCCCGAGGCAAATATAAAATATGCTTTAAAATACCATAAATTTCTCTCAGCGTACTTGGAAGCGCGTGAAGAAAAAATGAATCCTTTTATCGACGCGGGTTTTGCACAGTTATCCCGTGCCCTCGTGGTGAGTAGTGATGCATTAGGAAACAAGTGGCTGCGGGCGACACTCCACGGGGGGCTCTCCAAGAAAATAGTGAAGTGACAAGTGCGGGGCTCGAGGGTAAAGGGATCGTAAAAGCCCGCAAGGGCAGACGAAATGATATATAGATATAATACGAGTACCATTGTATCGCAAATTGTGGTAATCCAATAAAATCGCTTTCAGTGAAACTACTTGGTTCACTCGTACATCGCGAATGTACGAAAATATAAGGGTTGAATTGCTGATACGCGAGTAAGAGAGCTGTACGGGCTCGAGGGCATTCTCGTGCTTTCATTTCCCGCTGTACATACACGCTCACCGGTATATATGGGAAAACGGTGGTAATTAGCCCGTGAGCTCGCTGAGGGAAGGGCGGAGAGTCGAATGTGTGTTGCCAGCAGCATAATTACGGATTAGATGAATGGCACACTGTGGCGCTCAGTGGCGCCATCGTTCTCTCGCCCGCGGAGGGCCTCTGCGCATTGGCCCACGTACATAAATGTGCACAAACGTGGAGTATCGTCGAGAGGGTGTTGCTGGGAATGCAGTGACACCGCGGCTGTACACCGGAGCAGCCTCGATATACACGGCATCAGCAGCAGCAGCAGAAACTGACGGGACAAACGGACGCGGAGAGCACGGTGGAGCTTTCCCTGTGGGCAAGTCTGCGATATCCCGAGCCCCCCCCCCCTCTCTCTCTCTCTCTCTCTCTCTCTCTCTCTCTCTCTCTCTCTCTCTCTCCCCCCCCCCCCCTCTCTCTGTCTCTCGCTCACTATCGTTCACGATCTCTCATTGCTACTCTCTACCGTGCTCGCACGTGTCCCGACAGATGCTCCGAATGCGCATCTACCAAACTCTCGCACGTCATTGCAAATGCATTTGCGATGGAAAGGCAATTGGCCGAACCAACCGACTCCTCGTAGTGGTCTTCCAATAGCGCATGAACACCCGTAATCCTTGATTCTTCCATCTTATCACTGGTAGATGAAAAAATGAGCGAATCTTCTCATCATGTAGCATTTCAAATTGCTGTCAAGTTTTCGAGTCGCTTTACACTGCAGATCCAAGTGTGTTGTTCTGAGGTTGTAGTCTCGCCAAGACGTTTTTCTATAGATTTTTTAAAATGCTTGAGAACTCATTCAGAAGACTATTCATGAATAGCCTGCAAAATTTCAAAAGGATTCACCCTTTTGTAGTCGAGATATTGGCAATCAAAGATTGTACGGTTTTACACGTGTTCTTATGAGCACTGTAAAAACCAAACGCTTTGTTTCAACACGTTTCCCGTACGTCACGTATAGGCATACGTTCTAAAAGCTAAAAAAAAACGCATTTTCCATCACGGATCATTTATTCCGATGGGGTACTACCATATTATTGGGAGTACAAATTAATTCGGTCCGTTTTTTTTGTGGTAAAAAATCCATGTATTTCAAAATAAAAGGTATGAATAGATTAATCAAATTATTGTCCATCGCTGGCTACTACGTTTTCCTACCTCTCAGGCAATTTTCGAATTCCATCTCGAAAAGAAGTCTCGTCTTTTGAGGCGATCCAAGTTTTGAGCCAATTTTCGATTTCTGCGAAAGAAGTGAAGCGGTGACCTGCTAAATCCTGCTGCATCCGTCGGAACAACCAGTAACCAGAAGGAGCAATGCCCGGAGAATACGGCGGGTGCGGTAAAATATCCCATTTGAGCGTTTCCAAATATTTTTTTACGACTTTTGCGATATGAGACCGAGCGTTGTCATGCAGAAGGATAGCTTTGTCATGTCTTTGCTCGTATTCCGGCCGTTTTTCTCGTAATGCATGGCTCAAGCGAATCAATTGTAGTCTATACCGATCGCCCGTAATGGAATCCATCCAGTAATGCCTCCAATTCATTGTCTTTGAATTTGTTTGGCTGTCCAGGGCGAGGCTTGTCTTCAACGCTGAAATCACCGTTCTTAAAGCGTTGAAACCATTCCCTACATGATTTATCGGTTGGAGCATCATCACCATAAACTTCAACAAGCATTCGATGCGCTTCAGCTGCACTTTTCTTCCAATTAAAGCAGAAAAGTAAAACTTCCCGCAAATGCTACTTAGTTAACACAAAATTTGACATATTCAACACAGTAAAAAACAAGGTTTTTAATGGAACTCAAAGCGATATAAACTGAATGTCATTGACAGATGTCTAACCTCTCTGAAACCACCGAAATCAGCTGTCACTATGAAATATTCATAACAGCCAGAGCCATCTCTTGAAAACGGACCGAATTAATTTGTACTCCCAATACATGGAATATAATTTCGAAAATTATATGGAATATAATTTTATAGGTACTAAGTTACATGTTTAACAAACAAAAAATCTATTTTTGGAAATCCTAGAGTGGCCTAAGGCCTTAAAAACTTGACTTGGCATGGATTCTTTTTAACGTACACGTGTAAAAAAATTCCAATACTTGACGACGTTTGCCAAAATGGAGCTCTGCGACGATGGAGGATCACGTATTCAAGCTGGTCAATCAGCTGATTACAAAACCCAGGAGTGCTTTCGACAGCCAAATGTGACCAAAATAGAGAGAGAGAGAGAGAGAGAGAGAGAGAGAGAGAGAGAGAGAGAGAGAAAGAGAGAGAGGGAGAGAGGGAGCGATGCCATGTCCTCATGTTCTGTCGCATTTCATTCGCCACCAGTCGATGGGCATTTCGTTAAAAAGAAGGGAGCTAATCTGATTGCAAGTATCTACGTCATGGGAAAGTCAGTAGCGTGTCGTGAAGCTTTTTGAAGGGTCCATGTGCATGATACTCGCATACATACACGTCTAATATAGCCTGCTGTATGCAGCGGTCGTGTCATCGCCATTGTCCTTGGATGTCCACGATATATGTCACTGATGCGTGTGCACTGCCGAAGGGTGCTCATTTTACACATACGTATATATATACACCACCGTCGTGGCAGGGCGTAAATCCCATGGCATTAATTTAATTTCCACGCATCGAGAGATTCACCCGCGCACGTTAGTTTCGTTACGCTGAGCTCGCAGCACGTTTTCACCCGTGGTCATGCCCCAATGCCAGAGAAATGACATCATTTTTTGCTCTCTTCTTCTATCACTCTGATTTTCGAGTACGCTTTGCGTTTCATTGTGACGGCTTTTGGTGCGCCTTTCAATGATTTTGGAAACTTCGCGTCAATGCGGCTGTCCACCGTCGTTCGGATTATTTCCATTTTTTATCACCCTCTCATTTCGGTGCTTGCGCGGACGTTATCGGAACGATTGTCCGAGAATTCATTCGTTTCTCTCTCTCTCTCTCTCTCTCTCTCTCTCTCTCTCTCTCTCTCTCTCTCTCTCTCTCTCTCTCTCTCTCTCGTCTCCTCTCTCTCTCCTCTCTCTTCTCTCTCTCTCTCTCTCTCTCTCTCTCTCTCTCTCTCTCTCTTTTCTCTCTGTACGTGCACAGGCAGTTTGAGATGGATCCACAATGGGGAAACGCGGGTCGTTATCAGCTTCTTTCGCATTTGCTGGACGTACCATCAATAAACGAGAGCAAGAGAGAGAGTGAGAGAGCGAAACGGTCATTTACCAAACGTCATGTGAGGGAGCCCGTAAGAAAGCGAGAATTTGCCGCTTGGCGAGAAGGGATGAGGAGGTGGGAGGGTGATGATGAAAACGGACGAATTTCCAAGATAAAGGGTTCGACAATGGACCAAGCAATGGTTTGGTATTCGGCAAGTGTCGAATCGCCGCGGAGAACCTCAATCACTCGCTCCGCCCGTCCCGCGATAACAATGCCCCGGGGTGGTTTATAAATCCGCGCATTGTTGCGAACTTAAAAGCTCTCTCGCGGCCTCCACCTTGCTCTTACCGCGCCCCCTTCTCGCTGCGGCACTTTCTCGGTGACGTCCCGGATCGCAACGTCGTTGTCGACGAGAGCACCGGCGTGGGGTAGCGCCTGAGAAAGCCACCTCACGGAACGCTCAAGAGGGCGAGGAGAAAGCGAAAGGAAAACTCTCGGTGTGGAGACGAAGAGGAAGGGGGGAGGAAGTTAACCGCCTTGTTGTATATATACGCCAAGAAAGCCGTGTAAAAGCATTGAGAGCACTTTAATGAATACGATTAGAAGCCTTAACCGTGAAGGATTGTCGACCCGAAGAAAGCAACCAGCTCGGTGAGAGCTTTCAAATATATATAAATATACAGTTGCTTGCAAAAGTTTTGCGCCATCCTATTTTTTCAGACATATTGCATTGAAACACAACAGTAGGGAAAAAATAGAAGACCTGTGACAACATGTATCTACTATACAGGGTGAGGCACACAAAGTGTTACAGAGCAATAGCACTCAAACTATTGATCATATCCAAAAATGTTTTAGACAAAAGTTTCAGTGTTCGAGAAGACCGTCATACTGGACCACCCTATTTTTTTATCGGTGGAGGCGCTGAAGCTACGTCAAGGTCAACTCCACTTTTTTAAATGGAACTATGTATTTTTTTTCTCAATGACATTATTACCGATTTTAAGACGAATTCAGCGACCTACAACACAAGGTCATTCTAGTCACGCAAAGTATGAAAATAGTCGAAAAATCGAAAAATATCGTAATAATCACTTTCAAAGGATCCACTAACCTTGGTTTGGGTCTACCTACAGAAGATGCTTGATGCTACTTGATTTTTACCATTTTTGGTTGATGAGTGGAGTGGCTCCACTTGGGAATTTTGAGGTCTAGGACAATATATTGAGAAAGGAAATTCGTTTACATATTCATTTTTAATTACCAACAATTTTTTTCATTTTTTTTATTTTCATTTTCAAAAATAAAAGAAAACATCTAGAAAAATTGTAGTTAATTAAAAATGAATATGTAAACGAATTTCCTTTTTCCTTCCAGGTAATCTGAAACAAAAAATTCAAAAAGAATCTTAATCTGTATGAGTGTCGCTATCGCCCGAACTAGAATTATTCAAAAATATTAATTTTTACTTGAACTTTCGCCTGAATTATGGCGAAAAAAAAACGTGTTTTTTAACACTTACAAAAAACGACGCTATTTTGTTATTTGTAATAAAAAATAATAATTCTAGTTCGGGCGATAGCAACACTGATACTGATTAAGAACCAAAAATGGTAAAAAAAAATGTCCAATAAAAATTCCGAAAAAATTCTAGCCATTCCAGTGTGAACCCATGCAACTTTTTACCCTCTTGACATTTTCCCTGAAACCCTATAGTTCTTCGATGACGCTTTTTTTTTCTAAAACATATCTTTTTTAGCTAAAAATGCAATACTAAGGCGAAAAAAATCGTACGAGACTTTCTAAAAAATAAAAATGTCGGTTTTTGCCCAGTACTGTATATAAAAGGCAAAGTCCTGACTGCCTGATTTATTATCGCCCAGCCTAAACCGCTAAAGGTAGAACGTGAAATTTGGGGAGGGTGTTGATTTTTTATTGGTGGCATCGTTTAAGAAGGAATTTCTCTAAATTCAACCCCTAAGGGGGTGAAACGGGGTGGCAAAGTTTGTATGGGAAATAATATTTTTATGGTCGAATTTACTTGAAACTTAGTATTAATGCTCTTTGATACAACTAATAAAATACGTATTTCGGTGTTTTTCAAAATTCGGCCCTTAAGGTGGTGAAAGGAGGTGACAAAGTTTGTATGGGAAATAATATTTTTATGGTCAGATTTTCTTGAAACTTCGTATTAATGCTCTTTAACACAATTGATAAAACACGGATTTTGGTGTTTTTCAAAGTTCAACCCCTCCGTGGTCACCCGGGGTCGAAATGACCCCAAGCGCAACTTCAAGCCAAAATCACTGTATGTTGTTAGCGGCCACTTTTTATAATAAATCGCTCATTTGTCATGATTATCTTTCTTTATTTCACTCCGAAATGGCTCTTTAGATATAAGAATAAATACCATTTTTGCATCACCTACTATAGAGCTATTTATTTCTTTAAACTATCATATCCCAAGAGTATCACCCTACAATTTTATGAAAAAAAATTGAAAATTGTATGAGTTATGATTTTTTTTTAATAAAAAAGGGCTTTATTTACGCATTGAACCGTTGCTGATTTTTTCCCGCCATTTGTAAAATTCTATTAAAATATAATCCCGAGGATGCCACATTCTAGAATATTCAAACTAATATCCTGAATTTTTATGAGTCATTCGAAACGATACGGTCAACGCGGCAATCGTTTAAACATGGCTGGGGTCATTGCGACCCCCCCCCCCCCCCCCCCCGTGACCAGTCTGTTATAGCCGGAACGTGTGACCACGAAGGGTTAAGTTATTCCTTTTCCGGAGGGCCGTATTTTGTGGGCGCATAAACCAGAGCCCTCTGGAATCATTAGTAAATTACAGTGACGCTTAATGAAAATAAGTTGTAATTAATTATTATACCCAACGATGAACTGTAATGAAAACATTCGCATAAATGTTGTACATTTAGACATTTTTACATGTTCTGTGAAAAGTCACAGTTACGAAAATTCTTCTGCTGGTCGCATTTTTCTAAATTTTATCATTAATATTTTCTTCAAACATTTGGTGAACCCTTGTTTTTATTGTCGTTACAGAATCTTTAGAATTGTTTACATACTTGAAGCAGTTTATATCAGAGATCGAGGGTTACTTAGTATATAAATTATCAGATAGAAACATGGCCAGAATGTCATCTCCATAGAGTGCTGCATAAATTAGACGATTTTAGAAGTCGTCATTTTTCGTAACTTCTTTACTCCGGTAACTTGTCTTCAAATTTTACCAGTATATTGGAATGTGGTATACAAAGAAGTGCTGTATCAAAGTCTCGCTTTCTGTTTGCAGCTTTTTTCGAGTAAATTAAGTATGCACTGTTTGTACAATTTGTTGGTTTACGAATGAACAACAATGGACGTAACAGCAGATTGATGGACGTGAAATATCGATTAAAATGAAAAAAACTATTCAAATCTTATAGTTTCCGCGAGCGATGTCGCGGGCATACAGCTAGTTCACTTATATTTGAAAATAATTAACTATATACATTAGGCTGGCTGAAATTTGGGTCGAATTTGAATTTTCAATGTCCCCTTGTAAAAACATAATCAAGATATATAAAAAAAATATTATGTGCAAAGTTTTAAGGCGCTGGGAAAATTTTTAATGGTGCCTGTGAGGGTTTGAATTTTCAATACACAAATAGATGTTTTTTTTCAAGTTATTACTTGATTACTTCTCACGCTTATAATATTGGTGAGAAAAATCTGAAACTTGGCCCATATATTTTGCACATTATGAGATATATGAGCATTTTTTTTACAGATTTTGCAATAATAATTGTCATTATCACTAGCTTTGCAATGACAACCTCGTTCTCATTTGTTTTTTAATTTCATTCATCAAAGACTATGGCTGGAAAAATCTATAAAAATTTGGTCATATAACTCATAATGTGCACAACATGTGTGCCAAATTTTACATTTTTCCCACAAATATCCTAAGCATGAGAAATAATTAAGTAATAACTTGGCAAAACACATGTATTTTTGTATTGAAAATTCAAACCCTCACAGGCACCATTAAAAATTTTACAAGCGTCTTAAAACGTTGCACATAATTCTTTTCTATATATCTTGATTATGTTTTTACAAGGGAATTTTGAAAATTCAAATTTGACCAAAATTGCAGCCACCCTAATATACATTTAAAAATTTCAGGCTCGAAAGTTGGATTCGACCCTATGATCGTACCTCCTTAAGGCAGAACACCACTGTGACCCCCTGTTTTTTTGCCATTTTTCAAGAATTTTTTTTTGTGGGAAAAAAACGAGATATTCGAAAATTTTTTTTTGTTTTGTTCGTTGTTTATTGAAGATACATAAAAAAAAAATTTCAAATTTTTCACGCCGCATGGTGACGCTGGGGAAGCTCCCGCGTCGGGTACTGTTGCCTCTGCAGTGGTTCGCGGCACGCAGCAGAACTCTCTTCAAAGTCGATCTGAAAAAAAAAACCGAGTGTTTTCGTTAATAATATGATATTTTGAAGAGAAGTACACAGGGATTTGAAAAAATATTGATTTTTAAAAAATAGGCACGCTTTTGAAATTAAAGGACGATTTTTGAGCAAAATTTCTCGTCGAAAATAGGCTATAACTTTTTTTATTATTGAGATATCGAAAAAATCCTATGTACTTCTTTAGATAATCTAGTTTTATTGATGCAGTCCAAATTTGAAGTCGATCGGATAAAAATTGCTCGAGTTCTGCTGCGTGCCGCACTAAAAAAGTGGTTTTGAGAGAAACGCGTTCAAAGTTTTAGGTTTGTTAATTTATGCGATAAATTGGAAAAAAAATTTTTTACCTTTAATCAGCGATGCCGGCACCATATAGCTGGCCTTCAAGAAGCAAATGATTGTCCCTACCATCTTTTCTCGAACTTGTAGAGGCTCTTCTTGCCTCTTTTGCAGCGTCTGTGAGCGAGCGCTCCGCCAGCTCGATCCGCGCTGCGTCGGTTTCAACGCAAAAATTGAAACAATTTGGGCCGATAGTTATCCCCAACGTCTCCAAAACTTTTATGGGGCTTCTCAGGCCATCATTGAATAATAACACCGCGATATCAGCTGCAATATCGACGATTTTTTTGCTCCCGGACTGACACTTGGGGGCTATTGCCCAAACTGATTTGTTGTAGCTTTCGTTGTTGTTTTGCGTGAAGCCGCCCAAACAACGCTGCAGCAAATCGTCTCTGCTCAAATTTTCGAAGACTGGCGTAATTGCCTCCAATACTTCCTCAGGAAGAAGCGGCTGCGTGGGACCCCGAGCGTCACGGAGCGCTGCACCGCTCCACAAAATATTCAATATCTCCGAAAATAATTATTTTTTCGACCTGGGTCCAACGGCATCTTAATCTTAAATGTATTTTAGATTTTTCTAGATGGTTTTCAAAAAATCAATTTTTTGAAGCCGTCACAGTGGTGTTGTCCCTTAATACGTATTTGAAATTCTTGCCACCACGTCTCCGTCTTGTGCTACGTAGTGGGCGCCATCTGGATTCTGATGAGGATATCTCTTCTAGAGAATCGGAACTTAGGTATCCCTAAGAAATTTTTGCAGGAGATATCACGAAAACGAATTGCCTAACAACCGAAACAACTGACGCACATCCACACCCGGCCATCATTTATTCGTTGGTTTCAATTTGCGATCAAAATGTCACATTTTTCGGATTAAATTTGCGAGCTTTACGATTTTTTTTTCGTTTATTTCGAGGATTCGATTGAAAAGCGCGAAATTGATCGTTGGCGAGGTTCGACATCTCATTGAAAAATCGAACAGACGATGATTCTCAGCGGTACCATATCGACACCAACCACCTCATCCGACATGAGGCCTCTCATCAACGTGGACACCGAGAAGGACGAGGTACCTTTGCGAAGCGTGAGAGGTGAGTTCGGTCCTCTCAGCGTGGAAAATATACGCGACAGTTTGACCCAGTTGGTCAATACCGACGAGAGCCAAGTGAGTATTATTTTATAACCTAACGTAGCAATTATTTAACGAGCAATCCGAGAAACTCTTACACCCAATTATTTCTCGCTGTGTACCAGACGGCAAAAGTGAACGAGGAGGACACATCATTTTCGGGCTCCATTCTCAGCTATACTTTACTCTGGAAGAACATAGTGACTGTGTGGCTATACGCGCTTATCTCGAGTATATTCGCCAGAAGAAGCGCGAAATGAAGAAACGATGCCATCCAAGGAACAAAATAATCTTTCGATTTTCACGCTATTTTATATTTTATTCTCAATATAGATAGCTAATGAATTTTTTATTTGCACGCAAAGACGAGTAAAAAGTTTCATAACTCGACTAAAGTATTTTATTGTTTAAGGCCTTACATACATTTGAAAAAAATGTATCGTTCTTCTTTTTTATTGGCTTAAACGATGTTTAAATATCCCAAGAGCGGTATACAAAAGTTATTCTTCGGCGGTCCTATTTTAAATATTTCGTATAAAAAAATGGTTTTAAAACTTTAAACGCGTTTTTCAAGACTGCATGTTTTGAAAATCGGGCGGACTCGTAACTCCTACAATTTTCAACCGACTGATTTCATATTTCAACTGTACCTTCTCAGATAGATTCTCTAACGAAGCACACGCGATTTTCACGATTGATCAACAATTACGGTTTTTATAACAAAATTAAAACCGTTTTTTAAGTCGAAAATGCTCATTCGAAAATGGTGCCAAATTTGCGAAAATCAATATTTTGTATTAATTGTATTTTGCTGGCCAAATTCATGTAGATCACGAAGAAAAGGAATGTTCATCCTGGGTGCTTACACTGCGAAAGAAAAATAGTAAATTTAAATAGGATCTATTTAAATCAAATAGATTTTTTCCTTGTCTCACGGCCTACTACGACTCTGTTTCAATTTTTTTAAATTTATTCAAGCTATTCTTTATAAAAATTAAATATATTCAAATTATATAAATAAATTCAGGTTAAACAAATAAAGGTTAAACTTTTCAGGTTAAACAAATAAAGATAAAACTCGATATATTGCATGAGTTCATGACATAAAAGTGCAGTGAAAAAGAGTCAAATTATTTTTCTTTTTTTCACTATCAAGGCTTTTTTTCACTAACAATTATTTAAAAAAAAGAAATATATCGTCGTGCCTTTCATTAACAGGCGCGACTATTTATGTATAGAAAGACTAACCATTTTTCTCAACTGCAGAATGTTACAACAGTCTTTCATTGAAAACAAAGCCATAAGATTTTTGAGAGACTGAATTGTGTACCACTTTTTCCGTCTATCTCTTTTATCTTATACTACCAGATGAAACCAAATCACATAGGAATAAATGAAATATTTAATTATTAAACGATATTAAATAGAACTTGATTTGAATAAATAAATATATTCAAAATAAATAATTTTAACCCTTCGTGGTCACCCTGGGTATAATCGACCCGTCGATCAATTTTTGGAGTAAATATACTTCCCGGCTTCGAATGAGACTGCATTCACCATCTTACCTAGAGTTTGAAGTATCCTCATACCATAAAATTTACTTTTCACATGTCGGAATAAATACCTTTTTTTGGAACGCGCACTATGCTACTATTTTTTCCCAAAAGTAGCATATCTAAGGAGTATCACGTCCAAATTTTAGGTAAAAATGTTGAAAATTCACGGAACTATGATTTTTTGAGCGAAAAGGTGTCTTCTTTCCATTTTCACCTCTTTATGAATTGTTTTGAACATATTACCATTTTATTTCTTATAAATAAATTTTTCGTACATCATTTAGAAAGTTGAAAGCATGTTCCATAATTTTTTGAACCACTTCGGACGGATAGTTTGGTCACAATACTTTTTTGAAAACTGACTGGGTAGAATCGACCCAAGTGTGACCACCGCGATTGAATTTAAAAGTGTGACCACAAAGGGTTAATAATGGAATGCAGTAGGAGAAATTTGATTTCACGAAAAATCTAGTTAATTCAAATTTTAAAAAAAATCAAATAGACGCATCCAATTAATATCAAAAGAATTTTTCTGTCAGTGAACCCGACCATTTCCTAATAGAGCCCGGTCCGGCTCCTTGACGGAAAACAAATAATCCCCCGAAGTCCCCAAATTGTATTAGGAATTCCACACTCCCAGTTTTCCATGCATGTCTTAAAAAAAAAAATCCTGAAAAAAAGCCTTGTTGTTCGACCACCCAAAGATATATAAGGCGTTGATTTAACCTTTCAATCAACCAATTAAAAAAATAGTTACAGCACGTCATCAACGACTTGTAGAGCAGACGAAAAACATTGAAATCAACGGCCCGAGAATCGCGAATTAAAATTGCTCGCTATAGGATCGATGGAAAAAAAAATTTTGACAGTTCTCACGAGCGTAAAAGTCTCTCACGCCGGATAAGCCACGAAGGATGGGTGTACACGGATTATGACGCCCGTAAAACGAGGGCAGAGAGAAAAACGACACTACGAGCGTGAAATCCTAATAAATGAGCATCCTTGCTTGGATTCTCTATACTATTCGGGGCTGCATCGATCGTGAACTCGCTAGCACAATGCCCACCGTATAATCCACCCTCCATACGTTCACAGACACGCGCGATCTATCGTCGTTGCCAACTGAACCAACGTCGTTCCTTATCTCACCGGTTTCATCTAGATGCATTTAACGAAAAACACATTTGTCTGGGTGCGCGGAGTGCGTGCAGTCGAGTAGATAGCGAACGTAGACGCGTGTCTAACCACTTTTCTAACGGCTCCCCCAACCCCCTCTGCTCGTCAAGCTACAGGCACCGAAAAAATGCCTCGATCCAACCCCTGAATCGTCCATTAACCGGCATCAAACATCCATATTTTTATTGCACGATCATCGAGGCAAGAAAAGGAAATTTCGGCAAATTTATTTTACATTAGGTATAGATCAAATTGTTTTTTTTTTTTCGCGACCGAACAAGGATTAAAAATAGTTTTGGAAATGAAAAAAAAAACGATGATTACATCTTATTGTTTAGATAATCAACAGTAGGGGAAAGGTGTTCGGGAGAAAGGGAGAATGCTCGTAATTTCATAGATATTCAACATAATTAAGATCTAAAAGCGTTTACTACTGGCATTACGATTGGCATCTGTCTTACGATTGGCATATGCGAAATGTTCAATTTATTAGGGTTCCGGAAAAAATATTCCCTTTTTGAAAAACCTTACATAAGGATCATCTTGGACACCCCGGTGTTCAAGATGATTCCTAAGGTATGGACATGATGATCTCCCGGATCATCTTGCCCCGATTTTGGGATTTTTTTTTAATTTTTAATTTTGAACAAATTAGGTAAATATAAATAAAAATTCCCAAAAATAAATATTATAAGTTTTATCTCACCCAACTAAAATTAAACTAAACCAGTGTTCTACTATATAAATTATTATTTGTGATATCAATTAAACATTAATATTGTAGTTTGAACATAAATAGACAATCTTTTTATATAATTAAGACAACAAACTTTCATAATCAACATCATATGTTGAAAAAAAATTCTTCATCGTACAATCTAAAAAAAATAAACCAACTTACATTTATTTAAATGTATTATTCATTTTATTTAAATTTTATTTAGATTTTATTTATTCAAATTATTTATTTAAAAATAAACCAACAAAACCAACTTTTGTAATTACGCTGCATCACCTTTAACAAAATAAATCACCTTTAACAAATATAAAAATACGTTATTTGTTTACAAGATGATCCCTAGGGATCATCTTCTACATCTAGAAGGGAACCATCTTGCCCCAAATTCAACTTTTTCATTTGTTGCTCGATAACATAACCTATAAGTATTCCACTGTTACCATGCCAATCAAAAAACCAAATTGAGCATATTATAAAGCCACATACACAACAATGATTGCAACTGATAGTATACAATAAAAGTTCCCTAAACTTAAAGTCAACCTTACCTTAGATGAATAGCTCACAATATTAATTTTTTTCCATCAAAACACGTGCGTCGCTCACACCGCCATTATGACTTGACTAGCGCGGTGGGGGGGGGGGGGGGGGGGGCACTATGTTTTACCAAACAATACCACTAGATAACGTTTATAGTTTCGTCGCAATT
Source organism: Ophion ventricosus (assembly GCA_963932345.1). Taxonomy (NCBI): domain Eukaryota; kingdom Metazoa; phylum Arthropoda; class Insecta; order Hymenoptera; family Ichneumonidae; genus Ophion; species Ophion ventricosus. Next base: position 3,689,406 of record OZ010723.1, read on the forward strand.
GAAAAGTATCATCTTACCCCATGGGATCAACTCGTACACTTTTTCCCTCCTTCAAACTTCAAGCCTTTTACAATAATTAATAATTATTTCGACGATAACAGGTAATCAAACACGCCACCAAAATCACATGTTTAGATACTTTGTATCTAAACATGTGATTACCCAAATAATGTGACAATAATTACCCAAAAACTCAATATATATTGAGATTTTGGGTAATTATGGATAATAATAAGATGATCTGAACATATTAATTAAAGAAAAAAATTTAACAATTTTTTTTCGTACAGTTGAAACAGATGTACAGTCACTGACAAAACCTCAGTCAAGCACTCGCCAATATCGTCGAATTTGACTTCAATTATTATTGAAAGTAGAAAATTAACATTTCTAAATGTTAAGTTTTTATTAAATTAGTTATGTATAAGGCAAAACATGTACAACATGATCTAGACTTGTAAATTCACGATTCGCCCATTTTGGACTAACTTTTTGCCCGACGGTCCATCCAGTAATACCTTAACTAAAAGCTGAAACTTGTGCCAACATAAAAAAAAAAAGTATCTATCGTGATCCGTGACGTATAGGAAGTTGAATTATATTTTGAATATGGAAGGAAAAAACGTGTATTTTCGATACAAGTCGCGTTTTTATTTTCGAAAAGGCAAAAGCGCGTCGCAAACTCACAAAAAAATATGCGCCATGTACTAAGAGAATACCGTAAGCGGAAGTGTGTGTGTGTCAGAAGTGATTGACGAAATTTCGTTGTGGAGATTTTGATGTCCAAGATGCTCCTCGCTCCCGTAGATCAGTCACTACTGATGTCAATAAAATCAAAGCTTTAACCCCTCGACTCCGACCGGTATTTGACGACTACAGAGTTCGGACATGACCTCAACGTTGGTCAGTCAACTATTTCGAGACATTCACGGAAGCTTAGGCTGATAAAGAAACTTGATGTTTGTGTGCCGCAAGAATTGAGCGAAAATAATTAAATGTACCAAATTTCAGCTTGCAATTAAGTGCTCAGATGCCATCAAAACGAACCATTTTTTAAGCAAATGATTACTGATGATGAAAAGTGGATTGTCTAGAACAATGTTCGTCGAAAAAGATCATGCGTGAAGCTCGGGGAGGCTGCTCAGATCGTCGCAAAGGCTGGATTACACCCGAAGACGGTCATGCTCTGTATCTGATGACATTGAAAAGGGATCATCGATTATGAGCTGCCGCCACCCAACAAAACGATTCATTTGACCAATTAGGTACTGCTCACAACTGGCCAAATTGAAGCGAGCCGAATTGGCGAACAGAAAGGACGTAGCGTTTAACCAGTACTGCACCAAACGTTTATTTTATGACCCAGAAATAGTTACGGTGGATTGGATGGGACTTTTTGGTGCACCTATCATATAATCGGGGCCTTGCACCTTTAGACTTCTACCGGGCGCTACAGAACAGTTTGAATAATGAAACTTTCAGTTCCCTGGACGTCCTCAAGAACCACTTGAATGACTTCTTTGCCCAAAGATCTCAGGGCTTCTATGAAAGAGGGATAACGAAGCTCGTAGAGAGATGGCAGAAAGTCGTAAACACAATGGAACACCAGGAAGACGCTAAACCACAAGTTTCTTTGATGACCCAGGAAAAGTTATTGTGGCTTGGGTGGGATGTTTGCTCTCATCATATAGTCCGGGCCACGGTCTTACATACAGGTCTGAAAACTCCAGTGATGGGGATAGGCCGCTTACTGCAGACATTTTTAATTATGTACTGGACACTAGCGGCGCTGCGGTAGGGTTAACCGCATAGACGAGGGACGGCGGTTGCGGGGGAGGGATCTCTGGCTCAGTCTCACCCATGGACTTTCGCCGTGATTCCACCTCCGTACTTATACATACCTATTTATTATAATGACGTATTTATAGTACGTGGGAAAAGATATCCCTGAATGAATATACATGGAAAAATATGTCATCAATGGCGATCGAAACTTAAATCTTCGAAATCTAAGCCAGTCCGACAAAAATAAACGATTTTAAAAGATTTAATTTATACCTCAGGTGTGACGAGTTTATCTTACGTCCGGTTCGTAGTCCCAATATTGCCAGTTCAAACCTTCATGCCTTTTTCTGGTGAATCCTTTCACAACGCTTGGGAAGAGGACATTATTATCCATAATACTTTTAAGACAAATGAACTCCCTTATATGTCTTTAATCTCTTATTTGATTTGGTTTCTCGGATATTCCAGATTGTGAAATCATTTCAGGTTATGTTCATCTGCGAACCCGATGACAGCGACGAGTTATGCCTATGCGGAAGTAAGACTGATTGTGAGACAGACAGATTCCTTCCCCGCAACCACCGTCCCTCGTCTATGCGGGTAACCCTGTAGCAGCGACTCTAGTAGCCACTACGTATTTAACCCTAGAACTACAAACCGGGGTAGATATCCACCCCAGGCGAACTTTGAACTACGCTCCTAAGTTGGTCAGTGATATTATCGACTCCGGACCTGCACCATAATTCAATTCAAGGTTCTAACAGTAGAGTCAAGTCGTGAGAGCACTTAGTTCTTTGTTTACTACGACGAAGTGAAGACGTGAAGCGCGTGTGGGGTTGATATCTACCCCGGTTTGTAGTTCCCGTTAGTGTTTTGTGTAGGTAAGTTGACTTTCTGTTTCTTGCTGATCTAAATTTATTTCACGTATTATAACGTTACTCGAGGGTGAAGCATTGGATGTATCATTTTCGGCGATGATTTTCATATTTTACGTACCCATACAATGGGAGCAGCGAAAAAAATTGATACGTATTTTATTTTGTGGCAGATAATGGCGAAAAAATATAATTTGGAGAGCGTCGATGCACTGACGAAAACTTTAATGCAATCCGAGACTGGCAGAGAATCGGCAAACGATATTGTTACGGATGAAGATGACAATTTAGAGCCAATGAGCGGATCGGAGTCGGAGGAAAATGCCGACATTTTTTTTTCTCCATATTTCGCATAGCAGAAACCAAACAAATATACTTGGATACCAATATTTCATGACTTTTTCATTGACTCTTTCCATACATCAGCTCCCCAATTTTTTGCATTTTCAGAGTCCCAAATAAATAGACTTTTTTGGCAAAACATCGTGATGATATTTTTTTCTAGAAGTCTAATGTGTTCTGTTTATAACCGCGTTTGAAATTTGAAAATCGGTTGATTAGAACCACAGATATGAATTTTTGTTTGCAAAATGACGTTTTAGCCGTTTTTTAGCACTTTCAGGTATTTAAATCGATGTTTCACGGACTAAACTTTAATGAAATTGAATTTGCTTTTCGCTATTCTCTTCTGCATGAAAAAAACGAAGAGATACGTGTACTTACGAGTCTCATTACTGTTCGTTCAATCGTTCTACACATTTCGAACGATTTTACGAACAAGAAACGCGTGGGAAAAATATTTACCCCGGTTTGTAGTTTAAGGCAGGCAACCACTTTAGGAGACCGAAAATTAGATGATATTTGGATTTTTTTTAATTGTAAAAAGAACGGAAATTTCCGAAACTCTGACAATAATTTATTCATATTTTCATACATCTCTGGTAATTTTTTCAAGTTATTTTATGCATTAATTAAGGTGTAATCCGCTCTGTCCCTTGGCGTGTCCTCATCGTCGTTGTCGATTTGTGGGAATTGTGCAGCTCGTAATGCGCATCTGAAATAGTCCAACAAATGTTTATACATTCTTGAGATGTTTTTTAAGAACATGAACCTAAATTGTGAAATTGAATGTTGGAACGTATTTGAAAAAAAATGATCGATTTATAGCATTTTTTCCGCGGCATTTTGCAATAATAAATATGTCTTAAACAATCTAATCTTTCCAACTTTAGGTTCATGTTTTAATAAATTATATTATGCAAACGTGTTCCAAATTTGAAGATGATCCATCAATTAGTTTTTGCGTCATAATTCCCGCAAATTGAAAAAATGTTGTTTTGAGAAAACACGTTTAAAGTTTCACAAATGAAAAACTCAAAGTCAAATGTGTTTAATCAAATGATAAAGTGTCTTACCGATTAATCAGCGATCCCAGCATCATATAGCAGTCCTTCTTCTTCCTCATGCAACTCATTTAAAGCTTGCATTTCCTCTTTACGAGATTTTCGAGCTTCTTTTGTCTCTAATAAACTTTTTCTATTTTGCCAAGCCACGCGCATCTGATCCATTTGCTCGGCATATCCGTAGCTCTGTCTGCCAACTACGATTTGTAGTTCATTCATAACCATGAGTAGGGCTGAATTTCCTTCATTGAATAAAATAGCAGCAAGAAATGCCGCTACCTCGATTATTATGTACTCAGAATGGAGTTGTTTTAGAGCTAATCACCAAACGGTCGAGTTTGGGTTTGTTTGGGTTATGAAAACCCAAACAAACCCAAACAAAGTACCTAACTGAGCGCTCGTGGATACCTGAGCGCGCTTGGGAGTCGAGCGGAGAGTCTTTATCATTTATATACATACCGTTAGAAGGAATCCGAATATCGTTTTGAAATTTTCAGGGTGTATTCTTAAGATATTTTGCTAACGATTTATGAAATTAAACAAAAATTGATTTTTTGAAGTATCTAAAGTTTTTGCCCGCCTTAAAGGTAGAAAAAATGGGTTTCTAGTTCTAGGGTCAAAAATGTCTTCATTTATTATTCAAACAAAACAGTTCGAATGATAAAATCTTCAGTTCCCTGGACGTCCTCAAAAACCACTTGGATGACTTCTTTGCCCAAAGAGGACTCTCAGGACTTCTATGAAAGAAGGATAACGAAGCTCGTGGAGAGATGGTAGAAAGTTATTGAACAGAATGGAACATATTTGATTGATTGAAATCGCACCTTTTTGGTAGATAATTTGCGTTTGAAATTTATTCGTTTTTCGCTACGGATATTGTTATAAATACCATCGACTTTTCTCTCTGTGTATTTAGCGCTCTACAACCTTAAATTACAAAATATGATTTTCGATAATAACTTTAAAAAATTCAAAAGAATTTTTGGTGCATTCCAACAATGCAAACGTCAAGCCCATAAATATATATATACAAAAACTTTCGCTCATAATAAAGTGTTTATAATGAAATACGAGTATTTGACGAATATAAAATACTCGATAACCGATTCGTTAGTAAGTATTATAAAATTAATTTATTGATAATTAGGATTCATCTAATAACAATATTAATACAGTAATAACAAAAGATACGTGCCTAGGATCGTACCCTCTCGGGTACCTCACCAAATATTATTACGATACAATACAAGGGGAGACCGCCTCGAGGAACGAAATATTGGCCCGCACGTCAGAATCGCTCATTCGATTACGGTTTTGACGTATGACGAAAAATGCCGAAAATCAAATCGATTCCGAATCGGAGAGACTTCACGATAGATTTTTTTTCGCCCGAGTTGCTGCAGAGTTGCAAATTATTGGCATAAGCACCGTCAATCAGCGTGTTTGATCATTCGCGAATTGCGCCCTTTCGTCGGTGAGAAGAATTCGACGCAGATATTTGTGAAAGCAGGAGAAAGAGAGAGAGAGACAGAGAGAGAGAGAGAGAGAGAGAGAGAGAGAACCGTGAACGCCAGACGCGATGTACAAAACGTGTGCGTCAGCTATGCACGACGATGTAATTGGCGTGTCTCGTGAATGCGCCCGTTCTACCGGATGTGATTCGCATTAAGCACGCCCGTCCGTCATTTCACTTCTCATCTCTCCTACTGGGATCCGTAAATTCATACATGTGGTAGCTCTTCACAATTTCCTCTCTCCCTTTCTCTCTCTCTCTCTCTCTCTCTCTCTCTCTCATTCTCTTTCAGCTGCTGGCTCGCTCTTTATCACAGGAACACACAGGAGCTTCCGCATGAATGAGTTTTATATTTCTGTATACATGTATACACGCACCCGCGTATATTGAATCCAATTCGTATTTTTCGTTGATACTCCGTGACACTTCCTGTGGGTTGGCAATTTTTTTCATTTATTTCTGCTCCCCCCCTGCGTCAAAGTCCCAAAGCCAAATTGAGAAGTCACGCAGTTCAATCTATTCGCCTATCTATATAGGCTGTTACATGGATGCCGTGTATATGGGCCGTTCAATGGCAATTCGACAACTCGCCGATTTTTCTGAAGGATGCACGTTCTCCAATTGAAACTTCATAGAAGCCACTCCGTGGAAATTGGATTTCCGTACTTGTTCTCACTTGTTGATGGGGAACCAATGGGTCATTGGATCCCTATAATAAAACGTCACGCTCGTGCATTGAATTCTAATCCGAATTTTCCATTACAATCGAATGCACGAATCCAATTAGAATCCTAAAGGATTCCCACATTATCGAACAGAATCCGATACGAATCTTGATGGATTCCATCGCATTCTGGACGTTGAGTTTTTTAAAGAAAATATATAAATATAAAAAATAAGTGGATCTTGAAAAAGTATAATTCTTATTTCAAAAAAGTATAAATCTTTTTAAAAAGTATATCCAAAAAATCGATTTGAATGACGTCAATGAATACAACTATAATAATCGTTTATTATTTATTTTACTGCACTCTGACGAAATGGGTCTGTTCGTTTTAGCGACACTTTCTATATTCCCACCAGATAAAGTAATTGAAAGTTCACAAAAGGTATAAGAAGTGTATAAAAGTGTAGCCTAAATGGACAGACCCATTTTGTCAAGGTGCAGTAAAATAAATAACAAAACGATAATTTCCGAGTGGAAAATACAACCCAATTCCAGCACTGAACTAGTAAAATTATATTTCAAATCGCCACTACCTAGTCGTTTTAGGTAATAACCGACCAGCCTTGTAACGCTTGGTCGTCTAGTGACTAGGTACTGAAAATTCGGTGGTGACAGTTTAAAAAAATATAGCTCACAGCTTTATAATGTTTCTTCTCTAGACAATATGCTAAATTTTTTGTACTCATATCACTGCGCAATTTTACGATTTGCTTCCTCATCTGCCAATTTTTATTATCGTATTTGCGCTGCAAATATATTGATTTATCCTAACTAATATTATAAAAATGACTTTCTGTCTGTGTTCGGTAGAGAGCCCCAGTAATGGTTTCATTCGGTTTGAGCGACTCATAATACACGACACCAAGCTGATGCCACCAAATACACAACATGAGTTTTTTCCCATGAATATTCGGCTTGGCTGTCGATGTTGAAGCATGTCCAGGTGGTCCCAATGATTTCCTTTTCTTTGGGTTATCGCAGTGGATCCATTTTTCATCACCAGTGACTATACGATGCAAAAAACCCTTTCGCTTATGCCTGGCAAGCAGCATTTCACATGGGCAAAATCGGCGTTCAACGTTTTTCGGCTTCAGTTCATATGGAACCCAATTTCCTTGCTTTTCAATCATTCCGAACCATTTTAAACGATTTGAAATTGCTTGTTGAGTCACTCCTAATGTAAGTGCAAGTTCTTCTTGCGTTTGGCACGAATCTCCCTCCAATAATGCTCCCAATTCCGCGTCTTCCTACACTTTCGGCCTTCCGCGACGATGAGGACACGCCGAGGGACACAGCAGATTACACCTTAATTAATGCATGAAATAACGCGAAAAAATTACCAGAGATGTATGAAAATATGAATAAATTATTGTCAGACTTGCGGAAAGTTCCGTTTTTTTTCACAATAGAAAAATCCAAAAAATCATCTAATTGTCGGTCTCCTAAAGTGGTTGCCCGCTTTAAGAGCAAAATGTTGATTTTTATGTAAGATGTTGATTTGAGGCGTTTTAAACGCCATGCCGAAACCTTCCACAGGGGTACCCGAGCCACCCGACCACAGTGAGGTTTGGGCTCTATTGCAAGGGTTTATTAGATCTCTTATAACTTTAAGACTGATTATAATTGGGGGACTGTTTTTTATAATAATTATAGCTAAATATATTTGCTACTGACATGAGAATCGAAAATTTGTTTTTGCAATGCCTGCCCCGAAAGTGCGATTTTCGATTGGTGTTTAGCGTGCGGAAAGTGGCTTATTTCTCAACGATGCTTACTTTCCCGCACTAGTGCGGGAATGCGAGACTTTCCCGCACTAGTGCGGGAATGCGAGACTTTCCCGCACTAGTGCGGAAAAAAATCTATTTATAGCTCACTTTACCGCATTGATTCACGAAAAAACGGTTTTTTTCACGGTTGATAGTTTTTTGTTCTACGATTTTGGACCGATCGAACAAACTTGAATATAGCGACATTCATGTGATATGAAACGTCGACTTATCACAGTTGACGTTTGAAATGTGAAAAAATAAGAATTGGTTATGGTTATTGGTTATTGATTTTGTTGAATCTCAAATGCCACTTTCGAGCCAGTCATTGCAAAAAATAATGTATGGGACATGTGCGAAAAAAAACGAATTACATCGCGCGTAAGTTGCCGAATTCGCCTCGACTTATGGTGCATTTCTCACTCGTACTCGTGTGGTTACAGCACTCGCCTTTGGCTCGTGCTGCAAATCACACTCGTACTCGTGTGAAATGCACCATAAGCCTTTGGCTCATGCGGCAACTTCACGCGCGATGGAATTCGTTGTTTTCCGCACTTGTAGCATAAATTACTATTATGTACAAAACTACTGCTTTATTGCCACTTAAGTAGAAAAGTGCCCGATGGTCCCCACTCTCCCCTAACTCTAATCTACGATGTCTGCACCATACAATTGGCCTTCCACATTGATTTTCTCGTCCTCCGTTTCTTTTCTAAGCGCTGTGAAGCTGATCCGTGCCTATTATGCAGCTCCAAGCAGCAATTGTTCGGAAAGCTGATGCGCTGCGCGTCCGCCTCTAGGCACAGATTATAGCTGTTCGAGGTACTTAGAGATTTGCACCGCCCATGATATTTTATTATATCATATTTAAGATTTTTAAGGGAAGATTACGGTCTAGAGGCATGAAAAATGATTTTTTTTCGATCATAGAAAAAGAATACTTTTGGAAATGGAGATTAAATTCTAATTTTTCTTTATAAAACAAATCCGAAACGCTGGCTCCAGCTCCCGTCAAATAAAGCCATGCACTGGTCTGTGCGGGGCGCGCCACAGCCTTGCCGGTTCAGCTTAAACGAAAACGATTTAAAAATGATTAAACTTGACTAAATTTAGAGGACCTCATCGTTTTTTGTTTTCTGACAAACCCCTGAATAACAAAATGGCAGCCGTGAGAGAAAAAAAAACTAAGTGTACGTGTAACGCTGTATATACTCGCGGTTTGTTGAGAAAGGTGTAAAGTATTTGGAATTGTCGTACAGGCCGAAACTACCGTAGGTAGCGTTCTACAGCGATGGAATAAAAGGTCCGCACGAATAGGGAGAGAGAAAAGGATATGAGGCAGCGAGGCGATGAGAGGAAATTTCATCGAGAGCGCATCAAAGGGTCAAAAGACACAAACGTATAAGCGCAATCTCCTGCGTTAAAGCGACCAGGTTTTCGAGGCTACAACCGCGAGAGGCCTCGCGAGCACATCGAAATTAGCCCCTGTGGTCTCTCATTCACCTTGCCCCGGCGAACCCTTCTCGCACCATTCAACTCTCCCTCTCTGGGATTAATCAATTTGAAATAGTATCCCGGAGCATGCCGGCAAAGCGTTAGAGCTGGGATTAGTCTTGCCGAGAAGGCCCGATTGTCCGCTATTCGATACTAACCGACCAATATCTACCTTGCAAATATACAACACCCAGTCGATTTCTTTCGTCCTGCCAAATTCATGGGAACAGGAAAAAGTGTAACTTAACTTGCAACTTAACTTGTAAATTAATTTGTAATTCAGCTTGTAACTTAACTTCTAACTTAACTTGTGAATTAATTTGTAATTTAGCTTGTAACTTAACTTGTAATTTAATTTGTAATTTAGCTTGTATCTTAATTTGTAACTTAACTTGTAACTTAATTTGTAATTTAGCTTGTCACTTAACTTGTAACTTAACTTGTAACTTAATTTGTAATTTAGCTTGTAACTTAACTCGTCACTTAATTTGTAATTTAGCTTGTAACTTAACTTGTAACTTAACTTGTAACTTAATTTGTAATTTAGCTTGTAACTTAACTTGTAACTTAACTTGTAACTTAATTTGTAATTTAGCTTGTAACTTAACTTGTAACTTAACATTTTTTTTCGAGGGATTGTGGAAAATCTTCAGTAAGACACTTGGGGAGGGTATGCACTCCCCGGCATGTGGGATTTGTACCCACTAAAAACCACACACCCTTTCTCCTTGACATTTAACCCCCCCTGGAACCGCTTTCGCATCGCATCAGGAGGGTGTCATTTTCGCGTCAGCCTGGGCGCTAGACTCATGCGCTTAGGAACCCAGTACCTGCCCCGCGCGCTCCTCTTCGTTCTTGGTACGCAGTACCTTCTCTACGTATTCCATAATGCATGTCCATTTCACTTCACTTTGCATCATTTGCTCTACTGCATTCTCCGGTGTCAGATCTACGCCCAGGACAGCTGTCAGTGCGCTTTTCTCTTCTGCCCACCTTGGGCATGCGAAAAACGTGTGGCAAGCATCGTCGAACTCCGTGCAGAAGTCGCATTGCGGACTGTCTCTTCTTTTAAATCTATACAGGTAGGCGTTGAAATGGCCGTGCCCTGAAAGAAATTGCGTCAGGTGATAGTTGACCTCTCCGTGCTCCCTACTCAACCACGGCGAAAGGTTGGGTATGAGCCGATACGTCCATCTGCCTGTGAATTCTTGCACCCAGGCGTCCTGCCACTCCTGGAGGACTCGAGCTCGCTCCTGCGTTTTGACAATGGGTCGGTTCCCCTCCGCCTGTCGTTGGTGTACGCGCATCCTTTCCTTGGCTAGTGGTACGATGGGGATCACGCTTGCGATCACCATCACAGCACTCCCGGAGACTGTGCGGTAGGCGCAGGCTACTCGTAGAGCGCCAGACCTCTGCACGGCTGCCAGTCTTTTTTGGTGTTTCTCGACTTTGAGAGAGTCTGCGTATATCTCTGCGCTGTACAGCATGATCGAGTGACAAACACCCATCATGACTCTTCTTTTGGCTGCTCTTTGCCCTGCTACGTTGGGCGTGAGTCTAGAGAGTGCCGCAACGAGTTTCGCGGCTTTGTCTGCCGCACCGCGAATCGGTTCTGCGAATGTCAGCTTCTTGTCTACCACAAGCCCTAGGTATTTTGCCGATCGCTTGGATTCGATAGCCACCCCGTCAATATTGACGCTGAGTGGATCTGGAAAAAGGCGTCGCCTTGTTAGTACTACGACTTCTGTTTTACTCGCCGCAAGGTCCAGGCCGTGCTAACGCAGCCACTCGCCTATTCTTCTTGTAGCTTCTGCGACTCTTCGTTGTGCTTGCGGTGGTGTCTCCACCGTTACTACTGCAGCGATGTCGTCCGCGAAGCCCATTCTCTGGCTTCCGGTTTTTTTTAAGACGCTTGGCACCAAAATACATATTTTGCTCGAAGAATTTATCGAAATGGAATCTTTTATTGCCGCGTGTATTTTCAACGAAGGTATTCCCTACTGCGTATGATGAAAGTGATGGGCATCACAATCGGATCCCAAACAAAAATAATGGCCGACAAGAGGGATAAGGTGCGCGTGAAAAAAGCTAACACCACACATTCCGCCGTATTAAAAGAGGCGAGATTGTCCCGTAGACTGGAAGGGACGGCTCGAAAAGAACTTTTTGAACAAGAGGAAGGTGTACTCTATGTTCCTTGGTATAGCAGATTAGGTGTAAGTATGAAACTTTTAATTTTATTCGTACATAAACTTCAGTTTAACTTTAAGGGGCCAGTCCACTTTGGAGCCACGAAAAAAGGCTATTTTCGCGATTTTTTTTGAGGATTTTATAAAAGATATGAATATAAAAGTTGTTGGGCTTGATAAATAAAGTCTTGAAATACATTTAAAAAAAAATTTTAATTCATTTTTATTCATTTTTAAGTACAAAAACTAGAGTTTAACGTAACGCCTCAAAAATAGGTGGGCTAGGTAGCTCCATCATAACTCGGCAACGGCTTATCTGAAACAAAAAAATCAAAGTCCATTAGATTCAGTATGACATCAACTACAAAATGACCCTCGGATATAAAGTTTTATCAAAAAATAAAAAAATGGCAGATGAAAAACGAAAAAGGTAAAAAAAACGCGTTTTTTTCAGTTTTTCGCAAAAAAAAGAGTAAAAATCAAAATTTTAAAACCATCGAGGGTCATTTTGTTACGAATCATGTTTACAATATGTGGTTCAAATTTCAAGAGAATCGGTTTATTAGTTTTAGAGATACAATGGAGCTAGATTTTGAAAACGTTGTTTGGAGGAAAACGCGTTTGAAGTTTATACTATGAAAAACTCTTACCTAAACTCAATCGGCAATTCCTGCACCACACAAAATTCCTTCTGATTGCTCATCATCGTCGACTTCTTCAAGTCTTGCTTGCTTTCGTTTGGTTCTAGTCTAGGAAAAGATAAGGTATCAAACGCGAACAGCGTGTACCTTAGGAAAAACATTAAAATAAAATAAAAATAAAAAAATACAAGTTAAGTTACAAGTTGAGTTACGAGTCAAGTTACAAGTTAAGTTAAATTACAAGTTAAGTTACAAGTTAATTTACAAGTTAGGTTACGAATTAAGTTACAAGTTAAGTTATAAGTTAAGTTACAAGTTAAATTACGAGTTAAGTTACAAGTTACGTTACAGGTTAAATTACAAGTTCCACGGCGGGGTGTCTGCAACCCCTACGTGGCGCGCATAAAGAAAATCGATACGAAAAAACGATTTTTCTCATCAAGAAAATTGATAAATCGTTTTTTCTCATAAAAAAACTATACAAAAAATCGATGTTTCTCATCAAGGAAATCGATACAAAAAGTCGATTTTTCTCATCAAGAAAATGGATACAAAAAGTTGACCTTTCTTATCAAGGAAATCGATACAAAAAATCGATTTTTCTCATCATGAAAATCGATACAAACAATCCATTTTTCTCATGAAGGAAATCGGGACAAATAATCGATTTTTCTCATCAAGACGATTGATATAAAAAATTGATTTTTCTCATAAAGGAAATTGATACAAAAAGTCGATTTTTCTCGTCAAGAAAATCGATACAAAAAATAAATTTTTCTCATCAAGAAAATCGATACAAAAAACGGTTTTTCTCATCAAAGAAATCGATATAAAAATCGATTTTTCTCATCAAGACAATCAATATAAAAAAAGCGATTTTTCTCATCAAGAAAATCGATACAAAAAATCGATTTTTCTGTTAAAAAAAATAGATACAAAAATCGATTTTTCTCATCAAGAAAATCGATTCTCCTGAAGATCGATTCAGAATCGAACATCTCTATGTTAGAGTGCAATTTTCCAGTAATCAATTAATAATTGAATGCTGATTAAGATACAAGTGTTACTTTTCGTTACTTATTAATTGTATTGCTAATATAGTGAAATATTCAGACTAGTGTCCGAACAGTGGGACCTTACGCGCCCACACTCGTAGGTATACATCCCTCTAGAATTTCTCATTAGCTCAATCACTCGTCTCTGTCACTTCTCTTTATCACTGATCCTTCCAACCATCGTCTCCGATAAACCGTGCGCGCGCGCGCTCCCTCACACGTATACACCCGTGAATTCGAGCTCTCAGTTCCGCGACAATAATGATCGCATTTGTCGTCATCGGGATTGTCGCGTCGAAGATCCCGCAAGAATCGCACAATTATCGATTTTCGAAGGGGCTCCATCGCAAATTCATCCGAGGTCGCATTCCATCATGGAGGCTCTCAGGTTGCATCCCTCGTCAGTCTGCGCACAGATAGAACGCCCGTGCGGAAACGAGGGATGATCGTTCAAACAGAGAGAGAGAGAGGGAGCCAAGCGGGGAGCAAAGAGCAAGAGTTAGGTGGGAGTTGTGCGCCACTCGAACGCACAACCGCACTAGCTGACTCCACGCAATTATAGGTCCCTAATTACAGCCTTCCCCCTCACCCTCTCTTTGGTACCCGCCGTCTCTATACACCCCCCCCCCCCTACTCGGCACTTGGGTACTACACGAGGCTCGGTTAATTAATTCGTACCTCATTAACGGCACAACCAGTCCGTGGGCTTTCTCTTCAGCCGAATACCACACACTGTGCCACAACGTAACTCACCGCACCAACGTTGCCACACCAATATGTATATCCATTGCGCGTATATAAATCGTCTCATCTCGCCGTCAATCTTCCACCACCTATTTCTTCATTTTCGATGTCATTTGCCATGTAGTAAAAAATGTCATCGTTAAGGCGTGTGCACACGGCGTATTTTTGTAAATGGGTCTACTCAATGAAGTCGATTATTTTTACGTTCTCTTTATGAAAGCAGTAGGGTAGGGAGGGGCATGTTGGGCAGTCGGGTAAGTTGGGCAATCGAAATATCTGAAAAACTAAGCACCGCACGCGGGTGGATCAAATGGCGGGAAGAGAGGTATGGTGAAGGGGAACACATCGAGCCATCGCCCATTGCCATGTGGCGCACGAGACGGTAACACGGGACATTTCATTATTTTCGCACCCAGAAGTAAAAAAAAAACGTGATTGAAAGATTTTCTTCTACCATTGTATGAGAAAAAATATTTCAAATTTTATTGCAATTCATGTTAATGTTTGAAAAAGCTAACTAATTAACAAGCAACTGTTGGTTTATTACTGCATTGTACCAAATCATGTTGCATACGTCTGATTTTTTATTGCAATTCTTACTTTGCCCAAATTACCTCATACTCATGCTCAACTTAGTCCACTATCGGGGCAGGTTCCCATGAAGAAATGCCAATACCCAGCCGTTAGTGGGCAATCGGCTGAGACTTGACCAGTAGTGGATACCAAGCTTCGGTATTCTAGACTGCCCCAAACATTAGCATGTCGATGGTACAGAACAGACCCAATGCTGGCTCAACGACAGAGCCAGTGCTGGCTCAACCGTTTGTGGACAATCGGCTGAGACTTGGCCCAGTAGTGGATACCAAGCTTCGGTATTCTAGACTGGCCCAAACGTCAACATGTCTATAGTACAGAACAGACCCAACGCTGGCTCAATGCCAGAGCCAACGCCAGAGCCAGCGCTGGCTCAACCGTTTGTGGACACCGGCTCAGATTTGGCCCAGAATACTTGGCCCAGTATACTGGGCCAAGTCTCGAAAGATTAGTAATTTTCTGTTAATTAGAAATAATAGCGTATCTTCGGTTTGATACTGATCCATGATTGATACAAAAGTGGAATCAATAATGGCAAGACAAAAATTATCTATGTAAATCAAATTTGAAAATGTCGAGAAAGCCTGTTTTGAAAATTGAAGTCATAAAACTCTAATAAGAATACGTAAAAACGTGTGAGTTATTTTTACTGCCTAAATAGACAAAACGAATTCAGCAATCAAAACGAACTAATTTTCGTAGGATTGCAACGATGGAAACTTCAACGTTTGCCAATTTATTGACATTTTATTAAAATGATAAGAGTAATGAGCGAAAAAAAGTAAATTTACATAAGTGTTAGGATGGCTAAATAAGTAGCACGCTCAACTCTAGAATTAGAAGACGTAGGTTCGAAACCCGAGGTTAGAATATAAACTTTAATGAGGCAGAACACGTTTTAATCCAATTATCACATATGCAGTAATATAAATAAAGCATATGGAAACAAAAATACTACCAGAATACTTTTAATCATAATTTGTTAACTTATTTATTTTTTCGTTTCAGGCACAGATACGGCAACATCTTGGCTGTATCTGTGCTCGGCAGCCAAACAGTTGGCTGCCAAGTGTCAGCCGCGCGTCACATTTCCATGCCTGGGCCAAGCATTTTTGTCGAGCATTGGCCAATCAAGTTCGGAACTGAGCCAGCGCTGGGTCGATGGCAAATTTCTACTTGGGCCAGTCGTGGTCCAGGGATCGTAGCCAACATTTGGCTACCGAGCGTCAACCGCGCGTCACATTTCCATGCCTGGACCGAGCATTTTTGCCACGCATTGGCCAATCAAGTTCGAAACAGAGCCAGCGCTGGGTCGATGGTCAATTTCTACGTGGGCTAATGATTCTGCAAGTTCAGCTTGCGTTTGACATGAGCTTCATGAAATAATGCCTCCAATTCTTCGTCTTCCAAATTTTTCGGTGCGCCAAAGCGTTCTTTAATTCCAACATCAAAGTCATGGTTTTTGAAGCGTCTAAACCAATATCTGCATGTTGTTTCCGACAGTACCTGGTCGCCGTAAGTTTCAACAAGAATTCTGAGTGCTTCAGCTGCAGATTTTTTTAAATAAATTAGTGCTCTAATATTCTCCTCAAATACTCTTTTTTTGGCACAAAATTTGACACGTTTAACACTATGAAAAAAAAGTTCTTTACACTTCGGCGAAATTGCATACACTGAATTTCAAGCTTGCTTATACCAGTTCTTCATATAGATGCGTGGACCATCTTAAACTACATGCACGCAGTTCTGGTAACGCCATCTGTTGGCAAACAGTGAAAACTTATTCAACGTCCCCATAGAATTCCTAGGAAATATTAGATAAAGTAAAAAGTTCTGAGCGTTCTTTCGCTTTATTTCGACGATGAAATTAACATAGTTAGGATCATCCGATTGAGATCAAATATGCGCCGTTTTGTTTGATAACTTTTGTCCATTTTGAAAGCAATTTCATAATTCCGCGATTGAAGAAGTCCTCGTCCCTATGGGTAAAAAACTTGACCAGCTCATTTTTATAAGCCTCTCTTGAGGCCAGTTTTGTACCATCAAGAAAATTTTGCAAATTCTTGAAAAGGTGATAATCGCTTGGTGCCAGGTCTGGACTATACGACGGGTGCGATAGAACCTTCCATACAAGCTCTCGGAGCTTCTGGCGCGTCGTTAAAGATGTGTACGGCCTGGCGTTGTCTTGATGGAACACAACACCTCGCCTGCTTCAATCTGGTCAGTTATTGACAGTAGAGGTCCGAATTGAGTGTTTGGCCCGATGGGAACAGCTCATAGTGGATGATTCCCTTCCATTCCCACCAAACACACAGCAAAACCTTCTTGGCCGTTAATCCGGGCTTGGCGATCGTCTGGGCCCGCTCACCGCGATTGGACCACGATCTTTCTCGGCTGTTACTCTCGTATGTGACCCATTTTTCATCGGCAGTCACCATCCGCTTCAAAAATGGATCGATTTCGTTACGTTTCAGCAAAGAATCGCAGGCATCAATTCGGTCCAAAAGATTCTTTTGCGTCAATTCGTGTGGCACCCATACATCGAGCTTCTTCTTGAGACCAGCCTTATGCAAATGGTTTCAAACGGTTGTCTGGCTAATCTCCAGTTCCTGGGCAATGGAATAAGTGCTCACATGCCGGTCCGACTCGACGATTTCCATGATTTTATCGACATTTTCGACGATTGGCCTACCAGAGCGTGCCTCATCTTCGACGTCCATATTACCAGAACGGAATCGTTGGAACCACCGCTTTGCTATTGCATTCAATACTGTATTGGCTCCATAAATAGCACAAATTTTTTTGGCCGCCTGCTCCGCTTTTTCACTTTAGTCGTAGTGGTACTGAAGAATGTATCGAATTTTCTTATTTTTTACCTCCATTTTGGAACGCTGTAACACACAACTTCACCAAACACAAAACTGTCAAAGAACTTTTTTTGAAGCGTAATGTCACCTTTAAATCGCCGTATAGTATGACCCGATGCGATGTATACATCTTGAGATATGGCTCACTAAAGACATCTAGCGGAAAACGCTCAGAACTTTTTACTTCACCCATATTTAAAAAAAATAGAGAAAATATGCTTTTCTTGGCTTCGAAACTCACGTAACCCTTTAAATAGAACGTGTATGCCAAATTTCAGATCGAAATTCGGTTTCCGCTTTTCAGAAGTACATCCGCTTTTTTTTCCTGCTCGATCCTTTCTTCCCGTATCTCGTATTTTTTTCGCGTTCGTTAAAAAGACAAAAAAGTGAATTTCTAATTAAGGCCTGCTTAGAGCAGCACCGGGACTCCCCGTCTCCGTCGTTATTATCGCACAACGGTCCAAAGGCACACATATACGTGTATGTGTGTACAAATACACATACCGCGATATCGCACGACAAGAACATTAATACATATCTGTCCTACCGCCGCTCCCCTGTACGTGACGAGACAGCAGCTGTGATAAGTGTACAGTGAGAGAGAGAAAGAGCGAAAAAGGGCGAGAGAGAGAAGAGTGTCGTTCTCTCGCTTTCTTATTAATTATGGGCCGTGGTGACGACCAAGACGACCAAGTCGGGGCTACGTCAACTGATGGTCCTGCTGGCTGCTACAAAACGCGGAGAGAGAATGGACGGCCCGGGAAAACACTGACTCTTTATATACTTTAAAGATACGCTTCCGGTCGGCGAGCACGAGGCATTCCGCGTGTAATCGCGGAAAAAGACGACTGCAGGGACTCGGAGGGAAATTGGAAATACGGGTGTGGGAATGAGGGAATTGAGATAGTCGTGATTCATTGATACGAGATTTTCTAATAGACGGAAAAATAATGTACAACGTATCGCGACATTGCGCCAAATGTTGTACGTATTTGTCCATTATTTAGCACTTTTAAAATTTATTTTTGTTCTTTTATTTTTTGGTATTTTTTGTTCTTTTGATTTTCCTACTTTTTTTTATTCATTGATTCTTCAATGACGTCTACTCGTCGTAAAGTGAGTAACAGATGAGTGCGTATCGCGACACTGCAAGAAATATTAGATGAAGTAAAAAGTTCTGAGAGTTTTTTCGCTTTATTTGGACGATGAAATTAACATAGTTAGGATTATCCGATTTAGATCAAATATGCGCCGTTTTGTTCGATAACTTTTGTCCATTTTGAAGGCAATTTCATAATTCCGCGATTGAAGAAGTCCTCGTCCCTATTGGTAAAAAACTTGACCAGCTCATTTTCACAAGTCTCTCTCGAGGCCAGTTTTGTACCATCAAGAAAATGTTTCAAATGCTTGACAAGGTGATAATCGCTTGGTGCCAGGTCTGGACTATACGGCGGGTGCGATAGAACCTCCCATCCAAGCTCTCGGAGCTTCTGGCGCGTCGTTAAAGATGTGTGCGGCCTGGCGTTGTCTTGATGGAACACAACACCCTTCCTATTGGCCAATTCTGGCCGCTTCTGGTCCATCGCCTACTTCAATCTGGTCAGTTGTTGACAGTAGAGGTCCGAATTAAGTGTTTGACCCGATGGGAGCAGCTCATAGTGGATGATTGCCTTCCAATCCCACCAAACACACAGCAAAACGTTCTTGGCCATTAATCCGGGCTTGGCGATCGTTTGGGACGGGTCACCGCGATTGGACCACGATCTTTTGCGGCTGTTGTTCTCGTACGTGACCCATTTTTCATCGCCAGTCACCACCCGCTTCAAAAATGGCTCGATTTTGTTACGTTTCAGCAAAGAATCGCAGGCATCAATTCGGTCCAAAAGGTTCTTTTGCATCAATTCGTGTGGCACTCATACATCGAGCTTCTTCTTGCGACCAGCCTTATGCAAATGGTTCCAAACGATTTTCTGGCTAATCTTCAGTTCCCGGGCAATGGAATAAGTGCTCACATGCTGGTCCGACTCGATGATTTCCATGATTTTATCGACATTTTCAACGATTGGCCTACCAGAGCGTGCCTCATCTTCGACGTCCATATTACCAGAACGGAATCGTTGAAACCACCGCTTTGCTGTTGCATTCGATACTGTATTGGGTCCACAAACTGCACAAATTTTGTTGGCCGCCTGCTCCGCCTTTTCACCTTGGTCGTAGTGGTACTGAAGAATGTATCGAATTTTCTCTTTTTTACCACCATTTTGGAACGCTGTAACACACAACTGGCTTCACCAAACACAAAACTGTCAAAGAACTTTTTTTGAAGCGTAATGTCACCTTTAAATCGCCGTAAAGTATGACCCGATGCGATCTATACATCGTGAGATATGGCTCACTAAAGACATCTAGCGGAAAACGCTCAGAACTTTTTACTTCACCAAATATTATACGTATATGTCAATTATTTGACATTTCGCAAGTTTATTTTTGTTCTTTTGATTTTTTACTTAAATTTTTTTCTCTATTTTTTGGATTTTTTATTTTGGTTCTATTTTTTTTCTTACAATCTTTCTTCAATGATGTTCAGTCTACTCGTAAAACAACCTACAGATGAGTACATATCGCGTAATTGCAACAAATATACGTATTTGTCATTTATTTGACGCTTCTCGAATCTGTTTTTGTTCTTTGGATTTTTTATTCTTGTTCTATTTTTGCTATCCAATAATATTTTAATAACTTTCAGTCTATTCCTTGTGAAGTGACCTACAGATGAGTATAAATCACGACACTGCAACAAATGTTGTACGTATTTGTCAACTATTTGACACTTCGCCAATTTATATTTCTTCCTTTTGATTTTTTATTTTCGTTCTATTTTTGTTTTGTTATCCAATCATTCTTCAATGACATTTAGGTTACTCGTCGTGAAGTGACCTATAGATGAGCACATATCGCGTAATTGTAACAAGTGTTATGTGTATTTGTCATTTATTTGACACTTCTCAAATCTGTGTTTGTCCTTGGGATTTTTTATTTTTGTTCTATTTTTTTATTCAGTAATTTTTCAGTGACGTTTAGTCTACTCGTCGTGAACTGATCCACAGATAAGTACATATCGCGTATTTCAACAAATGCTGTACGTATTTGTCATTTATTTGACACTTCTCAAACATGTTTTTGTTCTTTCGATTTTTTATTTTTGTTCTATTTTTTATATCCAGAAATTTTTCAATGACGTTCAGTCTATTCGTCGTGAAGTTACCCACAGACATATCGCGTAATTGCAACAAATGCTGCACGTATTTGTCATTTATTTGAAACTTCTCAAATCTGTTTTTGTTCTTTGGTTTTTTTATTTTTGTTCTATTTTTGCTATCCAATAATTTTTCAATGACTTTCAGTCTATTCGTTGTGGAGTGACCTACAGATGAGTACAAATCGCGACACTGCAAGAGACGTACGTATTTTGTAATTTATTTAACACCTATCAATTTTTTATTGATTTGATTATTTTTTTCAATTTTTAAAAATCTAGTCATTCTCCAATGACGTTTAGTCGTCAGTGAAGAATGACTTCAATGATGTCTACTCGTCGTAAAGTGTGACCTACAGATGAATACGAAACGAGTGCTGGAAATCATTTGATATGGAGCGATAACGAGAATGACGAGGCGAAAAAGGAATCGAAAAAAAAGCAAACCGGAAGCGCGGGTATACTTCGCTGATTTCGCTCTCGTGAATCTGTACTTTGTGCTTTTTATCCCTCCCCCACTCCTTCCCACACTCTCTATGTCTCTCTATCATTCTCCTCTTTCCATCGGACGCTATCACGGTAAGCGTGAAAGAGCATGGGTCTCGTCTCGTGGGTTTCGTCCTCTGCCCGATGACAAACGTGAATTAGTGTGTCTTGCCAGTGTCGTCAGGACCGCGCCGTTTGTAAAATGAGCTTCATCGATTTACACTTAGGGCTATATTTTCCTTTTAAGTACTTCGCGATAACTCGAAAACAAAAGGTCCCAGGTTGTGTGAATTTCTCTCCAAACTTGGACGAAACTTCGAGCGAAAGACGCTTACGAGGCTACGAATTCGAAAGTAGCACCACTTATGGTCGAGAGAATTAATACTCGAGCCCTTTTCGAAGAACAAAAAGCGAGTCGGTACATCTACAGGGTGTCCCAGGACGGAATGTCATCCCTGAAATGGGGGGTTGGGGGTGAAATTCTGAGTCGATTGATATAAGCATGTATGGTTCCCAGATCAAGCCCTGAATTATTATTAATTTTTAAAGACGGGCCAATCAGGCGCGCCCGATGAGCGGGCTTACGTCGGTGAGCTATACGCGCGTGTAGTGGTGCCTGGCGGAGCTGTGCTCCTACCGTGCTCCGCGGGTGCGCCTGATTGGCCCGTCTTTAAAAATTAATAATAATTCAGGGGTTGATCTGGGAACCATACATGCTTATATCAATCGACTCAGAATTTCACCCCGAACCCCCCATTTCAGGGATGACATTCCGTCCTGGGACACCCTGTATATTACGCGGGCACAACAATACACGCCGTGCACACTGCGCGCCCATATACGCGCCACTTTGGGACGTATAATCGAGTCGACTCGCGGGATCGTTCGTTCCATTAGATGGGAAATCGAATATGTGTGCGAGAATCGACTCGAATAGAGTTATAAATCGCTGCTATGTATACGTGTATATAAAAATCTTTGTACCCGCAGCCTGCAGTGATCTGTGAACTTGTGCTACTGGCCAACGCAAATTAGGCTTGGAGAGCGCCTTTTCTCTCTCTCTCTCTCCCGAAGGGAGGGAGGGAGGGGTTTTCTTAGGAACAAAATTTCTTTGCAGTTGCGGCAAATTAACTTTTTTGCAAGTTCGCTCACTTCCACAATGCGTCTCCCACTCGGTTGTTCACTTCGTTCAGCGTGACCGTCGTCACTTTGTCTCATTTTCTGTTTTTTTTTTTTCATTTCGCTAAACTTTAATCGGTTTTCTAAACTTCTTTTTCTTGTGAAACGTCCTTTATAACGTTCTCGATGTTGATTCATTTTGTAAAATTGTTGATTCGTACAATGCACATAAGACACGAGCAGTCAACGAAGCGAAGGTCAAAATGGTATAGACTAGCTTCAGCTGGTGAGCAGCGTTGGCACGCTTACGAACCCTATGCTCGATGTATGTGTGCGACTCATCCGTATACACAAACTTTCTGATTGTGATAGGGGCATCGGATAAGCGCTGCTAAAAGTTTTCGACTACAACCAAGATACTGTTCTAATAATCCATCTCACTTAAATCTCTATGTCATGTATGGACTTTTGAATAGTAAGATATTGTCCAAATGTACCTTGAGAATAGTTTACCAGGTGTATAAGTATGAAATGCGGATTTCTGAAAAATGATTGGTGGATTTGGTGAAAAATGATTTTTCACCAAAATACACGTGTAAAAACAGGAAATCGTGATGATATTGACAATAAGAATATCTGAATAATGTAATTGAATTTTTTGTGCATAAAATTTATTGTAACTAATGTTCGAAGTGATGGCCATTAACCTCGACACATTTTTGAAGACGTCAGATGAACGATTCTCTTGACCTTCGAATAGCTTCTGGTGTGATAGCGGCGCAGGTTATCCAACGGATACAATAATGTCAATAGTCGGAGATGTTTCCGATG
Source organism: Ophion ventricosus (assembly GCA_963932345.1). Taxonomy (NCBI): domain Eukaryota; kingdom Metazoa; phylum Arthropoda; class Insecta; order Hymenoptera; family Ichneumonidae; genus Ophion; species Ophion ventricosus. The sequence goes on from OZ010723.1 coordinate 3,712,751, forward strand.
TTTGTAAATACTGGCATTGTAACGTAGTAAAACTGTCGTAGAGTGAAGAATGTTTACCATTTACCAATATTAGAATCAGTAGGCAAGTGTGTCCGTCTACAGTAACATGTAATAACCGTATCGAAAATGGTATTGTACAGTCAAGCATGATGTTCCGACGACATGATGTTCCGACGAACATGCGAGAACGAATTACAAGAGCCTGCGTCGCTATCACACCAGAAACTATTCGAAGGTCAAAAGAATCATTCATCCGATGTCTTCAAAAATGTGTCAAGGTTAATGGCCATCACTGACTCGTAGCTAAATTTCTAGTCGAGCAGTGGAACCGTGGAACAGAAGTAAGAAGTCACCCTGATCAGGCCGAAGTAAGGTAGCCTTCTTACTCTCGTACCACGGTACCATTGATCCGGTGGACATCCGGCACAGATCAGACGTATCTTACTTGGGTATTCTCGACCGTAGGATGACCGCGGCTTGATCAGTATTCAGGCTGCCGGCTCAAAATTTCGACACGGGTGAGGCTCGTTTTACCTAATAATTATTATTCTTATTATTATAATAACAACAACGACGCTTTAACGGCGATGAAAATAATTATTATTGTTATGATATTAGTATTATCAATATCGTTATGTACTATATTTAGTTAAATACTATTATATTTTGATTATGTCATAATATTCTTTTTCTTTCGCTCTTTCTCTTGCTGTTCAACCCTCTGTGATACCGTAAACGAATTACATTTCAATGGCAGCGACGACTGCCTCATATCTCTTTTTTGCCCTGCCCCCGCCCCACCTACAAGGTTGCTCTATTTCTCCCTCATCCCGCTCTTTCACTCTCACTCTCGTTCTCTCTGTCTTTCTCCGCATTATACGAGTCTGCGGCGTATTGTATACGTTTATAGGAGTTTTTGCACGAGTGCGAGCTTGTCGCTCACTTTGTTGGAACGTTATATTATATATATATATATATATATATATATATATATATTAATTCGCTATATTTTGCCCTAGGGGAGTTTTTCGTGCTTCACTCGCACCATCATCGCGTTCCCTTATCCGTAAAGTTGGAGTTCGCTATAGCCGAAATAACGAGAACAGGGAACCTTTTTATTTCATTGGACTGCCATTGTTTTACATTAGGTCTGATTTTTCGTGAACGCGAGAAACATTAGGCTCATAAAAATATATATATAAATCAAAAATAGTTTTAGCGCACCGTGGGCGCAATCTGCGGCATTATTTTCGAACTCTGTCGCTACAAAATTCAGCTACCCGTGCGAAAATTTATTGGAGCGTCCCCCAGATCCTACCACATCCTTAAAGGGCACTAGTTCTCAACCGGAGAGCTAAAATATGGTCCGCAAAACGTTTAATTCACAAGTAACAATTTTTTTACATTTACAGCGTAAATGTTGAACATTTTGGAGAGGTTGCATAGGAAGTTCAGGAAGAGCTCATCGAATTGCAAAAAGATAGAAACTGCAAGGATGCGAATAGATTTAAACTGCCCGTTTGAATCTATTGCCCTTGAGGAGGTTTTGTGTAAAAAGAGGATTTCATATACTATTGGGACGTTGAATAATTTCTCGCTGTTTTCCAACAGATGGCGTTACCAGCACTGCGTGCGTGGAATTTAAGATGGTAACGCATCTATAAAAAATGTACTGTAAGCAAGCTTGAAATTCAGTGTACGTCATTTCGCCGAAGTGTAAACAACTTTTTTCTCATAGTGTTAAACACGGGAAATTTCGTGCCAAAAAAGAATATTTGCGGAAAGTTTTACTGCATGACTTTATTTTTAAAAATCTGCAGCAGAAGCACACAAAATTCTTGTTGAGACTTACGGCGACCATGCTCTGTCGGAAACAACATGCAAATATTGGTTTATATGCTTCAGAAATAATGATTTTGATGATGGAGATAAAAAACGCTGAAGCACACAGAATTCTTGTTGAGACTTACAGCGACTCTGTCGTAAACAACGTGCAAATATTGGTTTAGACGCTTCAAAAATAATGATTTTGATGTTGAAGATAACCCGAGTCGAAAACTAAGGCCTAAAACTTTATTCGATTCGGCCGAAATTGTAAAAGTTGGCCTACGGTTGGCGACTTAGACCGAAAAAAACGGCGAATCTTTTAAAATCGTAATAATTCAGGCGACTTATAAACCGGAACGTACCGAAAATGCGCCGGAAAAAAACGCCGAAACTCAGTTGATCGGCCTAACGGGTTGCAGGTTGAAAGTACGCCGAAACTTGGGATTTCAGCTTACATCAGTCAGCGTTCTGCTCAGGCCGAAAATATGCCGATACTCATTTTTTCGGTCTACTGATCGATGTCGCAGGTTACAGGCTCCTCATTATCAATCGAACTCACAAGAACAGTTCAACAATTGGCAGAATTCAGCTAATCAAAGCTCAAATTTTACATCACTTTAACTCCTAATTTTACATCACTTTAACTCCCAACTAATTTACTCAAGGCTCTGTATAAATTCATTATTTTGAATAAAAAACACGGTGAAAAGGATCTTCTTTATTATCGTAGAGATTTAAGAGGAAGCGAGATCGAATTGCACTAATTATCACTCATTATATTATCAAATATTGATACTCGATGGGGCGACCGAAATTCCAGATTTCTGCGTGTTTTCGGCCCGAGCAAGCGGGCTGATGAAGAGGCCGAAATCGTAAGTTTCAGCGTGTTTTCGGCCCGAGAAAACAGGCTGACGGAGAAACCGAAATCCAGAGTTCAGGCGTGTTTTCGGCCTGCAAAGCCTGGCCGGAATGGTTCGCTATTCCGGCCGGTTTTCGACGTGAATTCGGTCTAGACCGAAAACACGCCGGAAAATATGACTTTTATTTTTCGACTCGGGAAAAAACGCTCTGGCGCACCGATAAAGTTTGAAGACAAAGAATTGGCGGCATTACTTCACGAAGACTCGTGTCAGACGCTGGCTGAACTTGCAGAATCATTAGGAGTTGATCACACAACAGTTTCGAAACGCTTGAAAGCATTAGGAATGATTCAAAAGCAAGGGACATTGGGTGCCGTTCGAGTTGAAGCCGAGAGACGTCGAACGGCCCCTTTT
>OZ010723.1:3716051-3825580 GCA_963932345.1 Ophion ventricosus
AAATTACTAATTAGCTAATTAACTTAAGTGCGCGCATCGCTCCTCAACCTACTTGCGCCTCTCTCTCTCTCTCTCTCTCTCTCTGTCTCTCATCCTCTCGCTGCGGTATCTCTAAGTAAGTTGACCGCCTGATTATGATGCATCGCTTTGAAGCTTTTGCGAAAGGATGTGCGAGTAAAAAAAAAATAGAACAAAGGCAAGATGAAAGAAAAGCGCGAGAGTGAGAGAAAGAGGAAGATGTCTGCGCCCGGGGATGCTGTGACCTCCCATCGTGAAAGTTCCTTCCCGTCGTTTCTTACTCCGGCCATTGTTTTCCCACGAAGAATCTGTTTTCCTTCTTTTTTTTTTTGGTTTCGAAACGCCGCAATAATTGTCTCTCCGAGGGTAGATAATTTTTTGCCTCGTGACATTTATCCGAGCGAAACCGATCGATCTTCTCCGGGTCCTCGATGACAATAGAAAATTAATGTATTATCTAGCTCACTCTTCCGCGCTCACTCTCTTGGCTCATTCAACTGTGCACACACACACACATACATATACACTGCCGGCTAAAAGTTTGAGTACACTAGTCGAAATTTCTTACCGCACTAAAAGTTGGATAGCGAACTAAAAAATAAAGTTAATTCAATTGCCCAAGTGGCGTTTCAAAGAGGACACGTTTACCTTTATGTTGCTTTTTTTTAGAAAATTCTGTAAGATTTTTGTTCGCCCTGGTATGCACTTTTGAACGTGGCTATTTTTCAGCTATTTTTTGGCCGTCGAAAATTAGTTGCAAAGTTTGGGAGAAATTTTTTTCTCCGTTTTTTCCATGGTAAACTTAAAAAGGATATCAAAATCTACATTTTTTTTAGAAAGTGTCGTACGATTTTTTGTCGCCCCAGTAGTGCATTTTTAGCTAAAAAGACATGTTTTAGAAAAAAGGCTTCATCGAAGAGGAAACGTCAAAAGGGTAAAAAGTTGCATAGGTTCACACTGGAGTGGCTAGAATTTTTTCAGAATTTTTTTTGGACATTTTTTTTTTTTAACTTTGAGGAGTGGAGGTGCTCCACTTGGGAATTATGGGGTCTCGAACAATATATTAAGAAAGTAAATTTGTTTAAATTTTCATTTTTAATTAACTACAATTTTTCTGGATGTTTTTCTGGATGTTAATTAAAAATAAAAATGTAAACAAATTCAATTCCTTAATGAATTGTCCTAGACCCCATAATTCCCAAGTGGAGCGTCATCAAAGTTCCAACCAAAAATGGTAAAAAAAAATGTCCAATATAAATTCTGAAAAAATTCTAGCCACTCTAGCACATGCTAGTTTTTAGCGTCTTGACATTTCCTTTGAAACACTATAGTTTTTCGATGACGCCTTTTTTTCTAAAACATGTATTTTTCAGCTAAAAATGCCATATTGGGGCAAAAAAAATCGTACGAAAGTTTCTAAAAAATAAAAATTTAGTTTTTGATATCTTTTTTAAGTTTACCAAGGAAAAAACAGAGGAAAAATTTTTCCACAAATTTTGCAGTTAATTTTCGACGGCCGAAAAATAGCCGAAAAATAGCCACGTTCAAAAGTGCGTACCGGGGCAAAAAATAAATCATAGAAAATTTTCTAAAGAAGAAATATAAAGGTAAACTTGTCCTCCTTAAAAAGCCACTTGGGAAATTCAATTATCTTCATTTTTTTGTCCGCTATCTAACTTTTGGTGCGATAAGAAATTTCGACTAGTGTACCCAAACTTTTGGCCAGCAGTGTATATATATATATATATATATATATATATATATATATATATATGGAAAACAAATAGTCCATTTTTCAATCAGTTCCTTTATTATCAACAATTTTCTGACGTTTTTCTCATGGCATTTTATACTTATTGTTTTAGAAATGTGCCATTTTGACAAAAAACAATACATCAAAAAAAAACCTACGTACTTCTATAGCTATTCTTATATATAATCGAAAAAACTTTAGTGTCCCATCATAACTCAAAAATTATAGGAGCTGTTGATCCGGCCGTTGACCTTCCAGAAATAAAGGCGTCATCGGAAAAATGCTGCACAGTCGCTATTTTGACATGTATCGCTGTGAAAAAATAATTTTATATAGTCAATTACGTGTATAATAAAACCCCTATTTTGTAATTCCGATTTATTTGATGGTTTCGCTGAAAAAAATCACAAAATATTCCATTTTTTGGCCTCTAGAGTGGCCTAAGGCCTTAAGGAGATGAAATGGGGTGTAAAAGTTTCTATGGAAAATTGTATTCCTTGCGTGTATCTACTTGAAACTTGGACCATAAGTACCTTAGAAGGTGTAGAAGTGCATTAAGAAAGGATTTTTAGAAATTCAACTCTTAAAGGGGTGAAATCGGTTGTAAAAGTTTGTATGGAAAACTTGCCTTGCGTGTATCAACTTGAAGCTCCGTATAAATATTCTTCAAAACAAATAATGAAACGCATATTTAACGATTTTTTAAACCCCCTAACGCGAGGTGCTACTTCTAATGAAGATTCTATGGGCCTAATTCTGCACGGGCGAAGCCGCTGGCGAAAGCTAGTCTATGTATACAGGGTGGACCACGCAACGTGTGCACCTCTTTTACGACCAAAATATGCGTTGCACAAAAAAATGTTTTATACAAAAGTTACATGGTTTATAAGGCTACACTATGTGGTGCATTTATTTTTTTTATAGGTGGACGCGCTTCGAAGATTTGAAGGTCAACTTTATTTTTTCAAATGGAATGCTATATTTTTTATAGCGTAATATGATAGAGTAGCGAATTCTGAGTAAAAAAGTATAGACCTTTATTAGCCCTAGAGTTAACAGTTAACGAGTAATTTCACTTTATTACTTTAAAATTTTCGTCACGTAATATCAAGTTGGAGATTCAAATCTACTACAAATTTCTGAATGGCAGTGTTTACATCACAGTGTTTAACAATATGAACACATTTACCACATCACACACACTTATCATGATTCACAATATTCTCAATGATTGTAATCCAGTATTAAAGTATCCTTCGGTGATTGTGCGTGATTATTATCAGAAAGATAAAAGTGAAAATGAATGAATGAATCTCCAACTTGATATTACGTGAAGAAAATTTTAAAGTAATAAAGTGAAATTACTCGTTAGCTATTAACTCTAGGGCTAATAAAGGTCTATACTTTTTTACTCAGAATTCGATACTCTATCATATTACGCTATAAAAAATATAGCATTCCATTTGAAAAAATAAAGTTGACCTTCAAATCTTCGAAGCGCTTCCACCTATAAAAAAAATAAATGCACCACATAGTGTAGCCTTATAAACCATGTAACTTTTGTATAAAACATTTTTTTGTGCAACGCATATTTTGGTCGTAAAAGAGGTGCACACGTTGAGTGGTCCACCCTGTATAATTACTTATTTTCAAATATAAGTGAATACATGTTGTCGTAACTCGTTAAGTTTTTCTCCACCGTTGTATTTCAATGCAGTATGCCTGAAGAATAGAATGGCTCAAAACTTTTGCACGCAACTGTATATACATTTGCGTGGAGCACAAGCTTTCTCTTCCGCGCGACTCTTTGTGGCACTGGTGGTGGATTCAGCTGTGAAGAATCAGCGCCGAGACGTTGGACAAACTATGGTCTGAAGGGCTGATATAGAGCAGTCCAAGCTTGATCACACTGATACTCGCGGCGAATATATACGGCATCAGGACTCTGGAAGTGCTTTCCCGTGTTCCTTAACTCTCCGGTCCTGTTTGCCGCACACCCTCAGCCTTCTCCTGGCCTTCTCCACTCGCTCTTTGCCGGTCCCACGAATAATCGGGAAAAATAGTCACTTTCTCCTCGTTCGAGTCTATCAGATCCGTGACTTTGTCGCTCTGATCCATTTCGTGTTACGTAACCCGGTCGTGTAATTCTCGACGAACGCGAGTAAACATTGGTATGGATTCGATGATCCCTCGTGGGCCAAGAAAAGTCATCGGTGGAAGATACAAAATTAAATCGACAAATCAATTGTTGAAGGATTAAAAATTAAACCGTCTGTTTGACAAATTCGCACTTTTGATCGACTGATTTTGATAACCGAGGAGAAAGATTTGGTCAAAGTGACGTAGGGGAAAGGTATACGAGTTGATCCCGTGGGGTAAGATGATCATTTTCAATTGCGACGAAACTATTAACGCTATCTAGTGATATTCTTTGATAAAACAAAAAGCCCAGAACCCCCTCCCCCGCTTTAGTCAATTCATGATAGTGGTGTGAGCATTTGCTTGCTTTGACGGAAAAAAATTAAAATTGTGAGCTGTTGATCTAAGGTAAGGTTGACTTTAAGCTTAGGTAACTTTTATTGTATACGGTCAGTTGCAATTATTGTTGTGTTTGTGGCTTTATAATATGCTTAATTTAGTTTTTTTGGTTAGCGTGGTCACAGTAGATCACTTATAGTTTATTTTTCCGAGCAATAAATGAAAAAGTTGAGTTTGGGGCAAGATTATTCCCTTCTAGGGAATTGCCCCAAACTCAATTTCGCCGTTTCTTATAAAAAATTGGGCATTTACTGTGAAAGAACAGTACTTTATGTTTTATTCAAAATATTGTCCATCGCTAGCCACTACTTTTTGCCATCTTTCTGGCAGCATATGGATAACGCGTCGAAAGAACGCTTCATCTTTTGAGGCTATCCACAAATCGACCGAATTCTTGGTATCTTCATATGATGTGAAGTGCTGCTCAGACAGGCAGTGCGTCATCGATCGAAATAAATGATAGTCAGAGGGAGCAATGTCTGGTGAATACGGCGGGTGGGGTAAAACTTCCCAATTGAGTGTTTCCAAGTAGGTTTTGACCGACGCCGCAACATGTGGACGAGCATTATCGTGCAGAAGAATAATTTTGTCGTGTCTGGAGTATAAGTGGGCGCGTTTTTCCTTGAGTGCTCGGCTCAATCTCATCAATTGTGTTCGGTAGAGAGCCCCAGTAATGGTTTCGTTCGGTTTGAGCAACTCATAATACACGACACCAAGCTGATCCCACCAAATACACAACATGAGTTTTTTTCCATGAATATTCGGCTTGGCTGTCGATGTTGAAGCATGGCCAGGTGGTCCCAATGATTTCCTCTTCTTTGGGTTATCGTAGTGGATCCATTTTTCATCACCAGTGACTATACGATGCAAAAAACCATTTCGCTTATGCCTGGCAAGCAGCGTTTCACATGTGCAAAATCGGCGTTCAATGTTTCGGCTTATTCGTTTCGACGCTTATTCGGCTCAAAACTCGACATTTTCGCACGAAAAAAATTATGTGATGCTGATAAAAAATCGCTAATATTTCAAGGTTATATCCTTGCCAGATGTCCAACCTTACGATATGACGTTTTACATCTGACAATTTCAACCATAACCCCCTGGTAGGGCCATCTTTAGTCAAACGGCGGAGACTTATTTGTACTCCCAATATTATTATTTATTATTTTATTATAATTTCATTATTATTGTTTATTATTTACTTAGTATTATTTATTTATTTATTTATTATTATTAATTTTATTTATTTATTCATTATTTATTTTTATTATATTAAATATTAACTATTAATGTATAATTGATCTCAGAAATAATAATTGATATACCTAATATAATAATTGATATAAGGCTGACTGTAGACGACTGGTTTAGTCTAATTCTAGTTGGGTGAGATAAAACTTATAATATACCTAAAGGTAATTTAACTTGTAAATCCAGTTTATGTTGTATACCTATGATTAATATATATATATATATATATATATAAAGGTGGAAACTCGAGCAATATTTATATATCTTTACCTAATTTCTCCAAAATTAAAAAAAAATCCCAAAATGGGCTCAAAATGATCCGGGGGATCATCTTGTCCGTACCCCAGGGATAATCTTGAACACCGGAGTGTCCAGGATGATCGTTATGTAAGGCTTTAAAAAAAAGGAAATCTTTTTATTTAAACCCTAATAAATTGAATATTTCAAATATACCAATCGTAAGATAGATAAATATGCCAGTAGTAAACGCTTTCAGATTATAATTGTGTCGAAGATCTTTGAAAGTACGAGCATTTTCCCTTAAGGGGATCATCTCGTACACCCTTTCCCTAATAGTTCTTCTCCTCGTAACTTGGGCAATTCAGTTTGTTGCGCGCTTCGCGGTGACGTTGGTGAATGGAGTTTCTTCCCTCGATCTCGCTAGCGGGTCTAACAATGAGTGACGTTGCCCGCACGGAGTTCGTGACCATCCGAGAGACTCTTTCGGGCCCGATGTATCATCATTAAAGCATTTCTGAAGTCGATGCACTTTTGGCCGACACGGTCCTTCCGCTTCTTCTCTTTTCCCTCGAGAAATCCCTCTCAAGACCCGCATCAATGGAAATATAAAAATAAAACCGCGTTCCATCTTCGAGAAATCCTGAGAACGATGGCACGATCCAAGATTGACGATTCAATCGTCAATCGAGACCTCGTTGCCTCGTTGATGCGAAATTGTGCGGACTTTGCTCGGATGAACAGATGCGCGTGGTGCGACCCCTATATGTATTAAGCTGCTGTACAACTCGTAACTGACGCTTGCAATCAACGACTGCATCTCGCCTCACGATGCCACGGTGAAGGAGCATGAAGAGAGTGGCCGCACACCCAATTAGAATTTCTTTGAACCCACATCTCGTCAGCCGACCACTTATGTATCTTCACGGCGCTTGTGTATGCGGGCCCTCTTTCGATGCACGTCCACAGGATTTGTCACGGCGAAACAAATTCGCTGATATGCCCGGCCTTCGTTACGTTCAATTAAAGAGCCCATATACAGGGTGGACCATTTAACGTGACCAGCCCAAATATCTCCGTTGCCAATAGAGTGAGGAAAAAACTGTCAGGAGGTAATTTGATTGATTTCGAAGGGCTGATACAGTGGTGAAAAATTAATTTTTGTCAAGGTCATAGTTTTTGCGTTCTCAAGGTCATCAATGATTTTTCAAATGGGAACATGTTTTTTTTTTAGACGTTGTAGCTGATATTCAGACGAATCCAACGACCTATGATATTACGACCTTGAAATGATTTTTCACCGCAATACACGTGTAAAAACGGGAAATCGTGATGGTATTGACGATAAGTACATTAATAATGTAATTGAATTTTTTGTGCAGAAAATTTATTGTAACAAATGTTCGAAGTGATGGCCATTAACCTCGACACATTTTTGAGGACGGTTGGTCTAAGCTACCAAATACCGAGGTGTCCTGAATTACCCAGCGTCCGTATTTACCCCACTCTCACCTAACTATCCAGCCTTGAAACGCTTTCGTCGTTTAGTGACTGTGTACTGAAAAAAGGTCATGATTAGATAAAAAATAAATAAATTCGCTTCTCTAGAATGTTTTTTGTACAATGTACAATCGTACAATGTTTCTTCTCTAGATAATATGAAAAAAAAATGTTTGGACATTATTTATATCACAGCGCTATTTTACGATTTTCTTCCTCATCTGGGTAATTTTGGTTATGATATTTGCGCTGAAAATACATTGATTTTGTTCGTTTGAAATGATATCAGAAAAACGCTTATGTGTAAGGTAGTTTTTACCTCGGTACCTCTGGGTAATAAATCCGTAACGCTATCCACTGAGCCAGTTCTACTTAGATAAATTATTAATACCGCATCGTCAACATACGCAAAAAATTGCGTTATTGAGAAATAGGTGGATTCACAAATTTAAATAACACTATTGGATAGATGACTTTTTTGCATTGAGAGCTATATTGGCATAAAATTACATAACCTCAAACTGTATTGGAATGTTGAATAAGCTCTCGCTGTTATTTTCGTGAAAGTTAATACTTTATTTTTAGAAATTAGTAAAAAAAATCATCTGGTATTACACAAAGTGCAATTATTTCATGGCATTGAAAAAGTAATCGAAGTTTTCGGGTGACGAAAAAGGTACATGCAAATAATATGAGTTGCTTTCTCTCTCTCTCTCTCTCTCTCTCTCTCTCTCTCTCTCTCTCTCTCTCTCTCTCTCTCACTCTCTTCTCACATTCTCACTCTCTCACGCTCTCATCACATTTTCACTCTCGCACTCTCTCACTCACATTCTCACATTCCCACATTCTCATTCTCTCACTATCCATCCATCTACCCATCCATCCATTCATCCGGCCGTCCGTCCGTCCATCCATCCATCGGTCCGTCCGTCCGTCCATCCATCCATCCATCCATCCATCCATCCATCCATCCATCCAACAAACCCCGATAAACCCCGACAAACCCCGACAAACCACAACAAACCCCGACAAGCCTCAACAAACCCCGACAAACCAGAACAAACCCCGACAAACCCCGACAAACCCCGACAAACCTCAACAAACCCCGACAAACCCCAACAAACCTCGAAAAACCCCGACAAACCTCGACAAACCCACCAACATTGTAATGTACACACCAAAATTGAAACTTACAACTTGTAACCACAAATAACTCTACATGTAATACAGCATTACATGTAGAGTTATTTGTGGGTTTTTTTCAACAAATCAAGGCATTTAGCATGTTGTAGCCCCACCCTGCTACAGCACAGCGGCAGTGGAGTGTGGGTAGCATTAGTTTCGTGTGACATCTCACTAAATCAGACCCCCTATATACATCTTTAAAAGTATTTTCAATGCTAAAACATGTCACTGAAAGTATTGTCCATCGCTAGCCACTACTTTTTCCCATCTTTCTCGCAGCATTTTAATTCCACGTCGGATAAACGACACGTCTTTAGAGGTTATCCAAGAGTCGACCAATTTTTTTGGCATCTTCATAAGAATGGAAGTGCTGCTCAGCCGGGCCTTGTGTCATCGATCGGAACAAGTGATAATCGGAAGGGGCAATGTCTGGTGAATACGGCGACTGGGGTAGGACTTCCTATTTAAGCGTTTCCAAGTAGGTTTTCACCGGTTTTGCAACATGTGGCTGAGCATTTTCATGCTGCATGATCACTTTGTCGTGTCTCTGCTCGTATAGCAGCCGTTTTTCCTTCAATGCTCGGCTCAAACGCATCAATTGTAGTCGATAGCGATCTTCCGTGATGCTTTCGTTCGGTTTGAGCAGCTCATAATAAACTACACGCAGCTAATCCCGATGCAGAGCAGAAGCTTGGAACCATGGATATTCGGCTTTGCCGGCGATGTTGATGCATGGCCGGGCTTACCCCACGAATTTCCACGCTTAGGGTTAACGTAGGGTATTCACTTTTCATCGCCAGTTACGATACAATGCAAAAAATCTTTCCTTTTCTGCCGTTGAAGCAGTTGTTCACACATGAAAAGACGCCGTTTGACGTCTCGCGGCCTCAACTCGTACGGCACCCAATGTCTGCTTTTGAGTCATTCCTAATGCTTTCAAACGTTTCGGAAATGTTGTGTCATCAACTCCCACTGATTCTGCAAGTTCTACTAGCTCCATACATAAGTCTTCGTGAAGTAATGCCTACAATTCTTCGTCTTTAAACTTTTTCGGTGCGCCAGAGCGTTCTATATCTTCACCATCAAAATCATGATTGTTGAAGCGTCTAAACCAATATCTGCATGTTGTTTCCGACAGAGCATAGTCGCCATAAGTCTCAACAAGGATTCTATGTGCTTCCGCTGCAGATTTTTTAAAAATAAAGTAGTGCAGTAAAATTCCCCGCAAATACTCTTTTTGTTTGGCACGAAATTTGACATGGTTAACACTATGAAAAAAAGTTGTTTACACTTCGGAGAAATTACGTAGACTGATTTTCAAGCTTGCTTATAGTACTGCTTTATAGATGCGTTACCATCTCAAAGTACACATACGCAGTTCTGGTAATGCCATTTGTTGGAAAACAGCGATAACTTATTCAACGTCCCAATAATTACATAATGGGAATTTTTCAGAGCAAAAAATCGCTATCATTACTGAGATTTGTCACTCACGCTTTGCCATCACGAATTTGCCTCAAAAACACTGCTCGACTTTCCGCTAAATTCAATTCTGTCGTAATGAAAGATACGCGGTTTTAAAAAGTAGAGTTTTTCGGAACACACTTTCGTGACTGCTATTAGAACTAGCAGCCTATACATTCTACGACACGATATAATTATGCATACTTGATCCTGGAGGCCTTAGATTTAATGCTATGGTAATAAGCCAATATGCTTAGCATGCATTACGCGGGAAATGTCTGTGCACGAAGAGAGTGAGAGGAGGTTGGATAGGGGGGGGGGGGGGGGGGGGGAGAGAAAGGAACAAAGCATGTTGTGATAGCTAAATTTTCGAGATGCCGGTAAACTTCGAAAACTCGATATTGAGGTACTCACTTCCTCACTTCCTGGTGGACAGCGCAGTACCTTTCTCGCCTGCTTGCCGTCCTGCCGTCTACGCACGTACATAAATATTGGGTGAAGTAAAAAGTTCTGAGCGTTTTCCGCTGGTGAAAAGGCGGAGCAGGCGGCCAAAAAAATGTGTGTTGTTTATGGACCCAATACAGTATCAAATGCAACAGCAAAGCGGTGGTTCCAACGATTCCGTTCTGGTAAAATGGACGTCGAAGATGAGGCACGCTCTGGTAGGCCAATCGTCGAAAATGTCGATAAAATCATGGAAATCGTCGAGTCGGACGAGCATATGAGCACTTATTCCATTGCCCAGGAACTGAAGATTAGCCAGAAAACCGTTTGGAACCATTTGCACAAGGCTGGTCTCAAGAAGAAGCTCAATGTATGGGAGCCACACGAATTGACGCAAAAGAACCTTTTGGACCGAATTGATGCCTGCGATTCTTTGCTGAAACGTTACGAAATCGATCCATTTTTTAAGCGGATGGTGACTGGCGATGGAAAATGGGTCAGATACGAGAATAACAGCCGAACGAGATCGTGGTCCAATCGCGGTGAGCCGGCCCAAACGATTGCCAAGCCCGGATTAACGGCCAAGAAGGTTTTGCTGTGTGTTTGGTGGGATTAGAAGGGAATCATCCACTATGAGCTGCTCCCATCGGAACAAACACTCAATTCGGACCTCTACTGTCAACAACTGACCAGATTGAAGCAGGCGATCGACCAAAAGCGGCCAGAATTGGCCAATAGGAAGGGTGTTGTGTTCCATCATGACAACGCCAGGCCGTACACATCTTTAACGACGCGCCAGAAGCTCCGAGAGCTTGAATGGGAGGTTCTATCGCGCCCGCCATATAGTCCAGACCTGGCACCAAGCGATTATCACCTTTTCAAGCATTTGCAAAATTTTCTTGATGGTACAAAACTGGCCTCAAGAGAGGCTTGTGAACATGAGCTGGTCAAGTTGTTTACCAATAGGGACAAGGACTTCTTCAATCGCGGAATTATGAAATTACCTTCAAAATGGACAAAAGTTATCGAACAAAACGGCGCATATTTGATGTAAATCGGATAATCCTAACTATGTTAATTTCATCGTCGAAATAAAGCAAAAAACGCTCAGAACTTTTAACTTCATGCAAGATAGATTGATCCGCACGTATCACCGAAGTCAGATATTATATTAGTCTATCCTTAAGAGGTTACGTGGGTTTCGAAGCAAAAAAAAAGCATATTTTCTCTATTTTTTAAATATAATATATAAATTATTTTATTCAAAATGTTAAACAAATGAAAGAGCAATATTTCAACAATATTTTCAAAAAAATTCATCCAAAAATTTGGGAAATTCAACCGTTGGGACCTGGTATCCGGAGATCCCTAAAAAAAGTGTCCTCGTGGTGGTCAGGATAACTCATGATAGCTTTATCTGAAATTAAAAAACCAATTTTTTTCTGTTTGTAGATAAGTATAGCTCGTGATCGAACGAAGGATGTTTAAAAAAATTGAAATTTGAATTTTTGGCAGAGTTGTATGCAAAATAGTTCAATTTTTGGTACAATTTACACTATGTACAGCCTTTTAAAATTGGTTGTAATCGAAAAAAAAAACCTTCGTTCAATCACTAGTCAATGCTACTTTGAAGAAGTGTGCAAAATTCCAATAAGATCGGTGCATTCGTTTTTGAGAAATCGTGTCCACCGACTTCAAAAATAGTGTTTTGAGAAAAATGCGTATACCTGCGTCGCTCCCGCCCGGTCTTTCCCAACGGGGGGAATTCCCAAAGGCTCTCTCTCCGAGACTTTTACTCCGATTGACTTAAAACTTTGAGAGAATATTCTAGACATATTGTACTATGAGATAATAAAATTTTTTAAATTGATTTTTTGACATTTTCAAACCCACGTAACCCCTTAATAAAGTTAGAGAAAATTAAGATGGGCCCGACCAAAGCCCGAACTCAACATCCGCACGGGTACGGAATACGTTGACAAAATATATCTAAAATCTCTAAAAATAATATCTAAAAGTTTTGAATATATCTAAAATCTCTAAATCTATATGAAATCTCTAAATCTATCTAAAATCTCTAATCTAAAATATATCTAAAATCTCTAAATCTATATAAAATCTCTAAATCTATCTAAAACCTCTAAATCTATCTAAAATCTCTAAATATATCTAAAATTTCTCTCCAACCGCTCTCTCCGTCGACATTGCATCAACTAAACACCATAAATACCATAGTTTATCGCATCAGAAAGGGCCTTGTTTACGATACCAAGAGAAAAAAAATTCCGATGACTCATAGCTTTGGGTGTAACAGTCGTCTCGATACGAAACGTTTCGCAGTTCGGATTAAACCTGGCGAGCAATAATGTCAATAGCAGCCAGGGCGGTGGAGTAGAAGAGCACGGGAGCTTCTCTGGCAACGTTCATTTGCTATACTAATTGAAATCAAACACGAGCCTTACCCCATCGAAATACCTAAATCCACGCTCGGATGTGATACGTCATCTTTTTTTTTTCATCTCTTTTCCATGCTGCGCGGCTAAACGAGTACCCATCACACTAATATTCAAATGTTTATGAATGTCCGTTGTATGAGTGCGATATAACCGGAGCATTCATACTCACGTACGTATATGCATATATGGGCTAGATTAAATATATACCACGTGCTTTGCCGCGGTGAAAACCAACTACGGGATAGTTTCTCTCTCTCTCTCTCTCTCTCTCTCTCTCTCTCTCTCTCTCTCTCTCTACTCTCCCTGCCCATCTGTCGCGAACACTCGAGGGGCTATGTACGAGCCGGAGCTGCTCCTCGCTTCTTTTCTAACTGTTGTGTGCGTGTTTGCATAATATCCAATTATTTGCGGTACACGTCGATTCAATTTGTACCAAGCGATGTACGATGAAAGCAATATATACGTATATCTAACAGGAAGGGCTTTGTACATACATTTTCAAATGGAACAACATCCACGATGCAAAGAATAATTAATAGGATGGCAATTATCAAATGAAATTGATATTTCTAGCGGTGGAATGCGGTGAACATATTTTGTTCTTTTGGCAGTTTTAAACTACTGTTGGGAGTACAAATTAATTCGGTCCGTTTTCAAGAGATGGCTCTGGCTGTTATGAATGTTTCATAGTGACAGCTGATTTGGGTGGTTTCAGAGAGGTTAGACATCTGTCAATAACATTCAGTTTATATCGCTTTGAATTCCATTAAAAACCTTGTTTTTTACTGTGTTGAATATGTCAAATTTTGTGTTAACTAAGCAGCATTTGCGGGAAGTTTTACTTTTCTGCTTTAATTGGAAGGAAAGTGCAGCTGAAGCGCATCGACTGCTTGTTGAAGTTTATGGTGATGACGCTGCAACTGATAAATCATGTAGGGAATGGTTTCGACGCTTTAAGAACGGTGATTTCAGCGTTGAAGACAAGCCTCGCCCTGGACAGCCAAATGAGCCAATGAGCTGCTACAACCTGGCGATTCCATTACGGGCGATCGGTATAGAGTACAAATTAATTCGGTCCGTTTTCAAGAGATAGCTCTGGCTGTTATGAATGTTTCATAGTGACAGCTGATTTGGGTGGTTTCAGAGAGGTTAGACATCTGTCAATAACATTCAGTTTATATCGCTTTGAATTCCATTAAAAACCTTGTTTTTTACTGTGTTGAATATGTCAAATTTTGTGTTAACTAAGCAGCATTTGCGGGAAGTTTTACTTTTCTGCTTTAATTGGAAGGAAAGTGCAGCTGAAGCGCATCGACTGCTTGTTGAAGTTTATGGTGATGACGCTGCAACTGATAAATCATGTAGGGAATGGTTTCGACGCTTTAAGAACGGTGATTTCAGCGTTGAAGACAAGCCTCGCCCTGGACAGCCAAATGAGCCAATGAGCTGCTACAACCTGGCGATTCCATTACGGGCGATCGGTATAGACTACAATTGATTCGTTTGAGCCGTGCATTACGAGAAAAACGGCCGAAATACGAGCAAAGACATGAAAAAATTATTCTTCTGCATGACAACGCTCGGCCTTATGTCGCAAAAGTCGTAAAAAAATATTTGGAAACGCTCAAATGGGATATTTTACCGCACCCGCCGTATTCTCCGGATATTGCTCCTTCTGATTACTGGTTGTTCCGAGGGATGCAGCAGAATTTAGCAGGTCACCGGTTCACTTCTTTCGCAGAAATCGAAAATTGGCTCAAAACTTGGATCACCTCAAAAGACGCGACTTTTTTTCGAGATGGAATTTGAAAATTGCCTGAGAGGTGGGAAAAAGTAGTAGCCAGCGATGGACAATGCTTTGATTAATCTATTCATACCTTTTATTTTGAAATAAATGGATTTTTTACCACAAAAAAAAACGGACCGAATTAATTTGTACTCCCAATACTATCGAACATTGGGTGTACTTCCGAAAAGCGGAATCCGAATTTCAATCTGAAATTTGGCATACACCTTTGTTTCAATTCTATAAGACTTCCCGGAAAAGGATTTTTGGCGACGCGCCATAGTTTGCGAGATATCGATTTTTTAAAGTTATTTTTTTAACCACGCTCCTACTATATCTATAGCTGTTGGGCTCAGCTCTGGCTATATTTATCTATATAAAGAGTGTCTCAAAATGACCTGACATTTTTATTTATTAATAAAACGTATTGATTATTTGAAAAGTACGAATATTTTTATTTTAATATAAGGTAAGGTAGGTAAATATAATTGTAATTTTATTTTTAATATAAGGTACTGTCACATACGACGTTTTCTTTTATTTTCTTTTTTTTTGTATAATGCGCATAATCGTACACGTGTAAGAAGCAACTGTAAGTATTATCGCCTTTCTGTACTTTCTATGACCTTCAATGACCTTATGTTATAGGTCGTTGAGCTCGTTTTAAGCTCCTCTATCATGATACAGAAAAAAAACATACCGATCCATTAAAAAAAATGGAGTTGACCTTCAAATGTCCGAAGTACCTCCACCTGCGAAAAAACTATTATCGCTATCGGATGGCCCCTTTCGTACTGTGCAATTTCATTTCAGCAAATATTTCTGTGAACCTTATAGCTTCGAAGATATCCAAGGTGCTAATAGTTACTGATCCACCCGGTATATCTAAGATATATAATATATATCAGAAATATATTTTACATATATTTTTTATATATCGAAAAATATATTTTTACATATATTTTCTTTCCATGTGGGTAAGGGGACACAGCTGCGTAGAATGTCGAAAAAGTAGGTGAATTTTGGGAATTATTATTTCAAAAACTATTTGTCCGATTTCTTTCAAGTTTATTTTATTCCGAATTATAAATATTGTGG
Source organism: Ophion ventricosus (assembly GCA_963932345.1). NCBI lineage: Eukaryota > Metazoa > Arthropoda > Insecta > Hymenoptera > Ichneumonidae > Ophion > Ophion ventricosus. The sequence goes on from OZ010723.1 coordinate 3,731,782, forward strand.
TATATCGACAACATTTTTTATAAACATATATTGACTGGGATCGCTGTGATTGTGGACGGCGTAAAAAATGTGTCTCGCTGCCACGGTCGGCGGTCCCCATCATTGCATACAATCGGTTGATCCGAAACAGACATTTCGAAAAGATTCTTCAAATGTCATGCCAGAAACTATTCAAAGGTGAAGAGAATCGTTCATCCGACGTCTTCAAAAATATGTCGAGGTTAATGGCCATCACTTCGAACATTTGTTACAATAAATTTTCTGCACAAAAAATTCAATTACATTATTCGGATATTCTTATTGCCAATACCATCACGATTTCCCGTTTTTACACGTGTATTTTGGTGAAAAATCATTTCAAGATCATGACACCATAGGTCGTTTGATTCGTCTGAATATCAGCTAGAACGTCTTAATAAAAACGTGTTCCCATTTGAAATACCATTGATGACCTTGAGAACGCAAAAACTATGACCTTGACAAAAATGAATTTTTCACCACTGTATCAGCCCTTCGAAATCAATCAAATTTCCTCCTGACATTTTTTTCGTCATTCTAAAGGCAACGTAGATATTTGGTCACGTTAAATGGTCCAACCTGTATAATTTCGTGATGTTCAATCCACTCCTAATGCCACCTTGCAGTATCTACTCTGTATTCTATGAAAGTGTGACATTTTTTTTTCTCTGTCAGATCTCTGGAGTGTTCTTTTCTTTACTAAGTACCATTTGTCGGCAAATTTCACCTTAAAGTTTGAATGATATAGGCCCCTCTCTTGCTCAGCCCCCGTTGCCTCCCCCTAAATCCGGCCTCGCTTCATAGATACATAACTTAAAATATGTATGTTATTGAATTCACGGTTCGATAGTTTTGCATAAATTACGCGGCTCCACGCGATGTGTGTTGAGCGTCTGACGCGTGCGAGCTCACAAAATTAATATCTCTCCATCATGTGCGTATACGTTAAGAGGGTTGCAAGCGAGTTCGATCTCGAACGTGCGTCCTAGCGACCGTTAGAATATTATGCAAAGGAGCACAACAGATACCGTAATGGTGATGGGCGGAAGTGGTCGGAAATAATTATTTCATGAATATAATTGTCGCTTAAGGGGTTACGTGGATTTCGAAGCCAAAAAAAAAGCATATTTTGTCTATTTTTTTTAAATATAATATATAAATTATTTTATTCAAAATGTTGAGCACATAAAAGAGCAACATTTCAACAATATTTCAAAAAAATTTCATCCAAAAATTTGGGAAATTCAGCCGGTGGGACCTGGTTTCCGGAGACCCCTAAAAAAAAGTGTCCTCGTGGTGGTCAGGATAACTCATGATAGCTTTGTCTGAAATTAAAAAACAATATTTTTTTCTGTTAGTAGATAAGTGTAGCTCGTGATTGAACGAAGGATTTTTAAAAAAATTGAAATTTGAATTTTTGCCAGAGTTGTATGCAAAATAGTTCAATTTTTGGGACAATTTATACTACGTATAGCCTTATAAAATTAGTTGTGATCGAAAAAAAAAACTTTGATTCAATCACTAGTCAATGCTATTTTGAAGAAGTGTACGAAATTTCAATAAGATCGGTGCATTAATTTTTGAGCTATCGTGTCCGCCGACTTCAAAAATAGCGTTTTGAGAAGAATGCGTATATCTGCGTCGCTCCCGGCCGGTCTTTCCCAACGGGGGGAATTCCCAAAGGCTCTCTCTCCTAGACTTTTACTCCGATTGACTTAAAACTTTTGAAGAATATTCTAGACATATTGTATATTAGATAATAAAATTTAAAAAAATGTGTTTTTTGAAATTTTCGAATCCACGTCAGGTAGTAATCGCGTCACAGTCATGTTAAAAAGTTTATTCTTCCCTCGATCGATGAAAGCTTCGAAATATTGCGAAATATCCTTATAATGTAGGTTATACATTGTTACGTCCCCGTGAACTTATCGGATTTTTTTTAAATCGATTTTTTCATTTTCGGTAGCACTTGGAAGTCAAAAACGCGATTCTCGCTAAAAAAAAAGGCAAATTTTGTTATTGTAAGATAAAAAATAATTATTAAAAAAAACTCGTCAGCGTTACCTCGAGAAATATCTCACCTAATAAACGCATTTTGATTTTTTTGTTTCAGACGATCCAGTTACGAGTTATAGCGTACACCACCGCGAAACAACTTTTTTCGAGGCGCCTGCGGAGATTTGCTGCCAACGGCTTATTTATCAATATTTTGCAATGAAAATTTAGAAAAATATAGTTCAGATGTTGTATTATTATATGGAAATTAATTAAATAAACCAGCATTACCTGTATCGTCTAAAAAAAATCTTGAAAATATGCTTTTTTTCACCGAATTAACCTTACCCCTCCCTTAATCGTTGCCTTCAATTCATCCAGCAATGCAGCGTAGAACTGCCCGTTGATTGTTTTACCCTTTGCAAGGTAATCGATAAGAATTATTCCATGGCAAGCCAAAAAAAAAAAAATCTGTCGCTATCACTTTTCCTTCAGAGAGAACGACCTTTGCCTTCTTCGGAGCTGATTTCCCCACCGCAATCCACCGCATTGAACTTGATGTAAAATCTTGTCCACCCGTTCACATAATATCCCACAAGCCTCAGCAATATCCTTATAAGTCAATCAACGATCTTCCATCACAGTTCGATGCACTAAATCGACCATTTCGTCAGTATTAGCAGTTTTTGGGCGCCCGGAACGTTCCTCGTCCAGAATGCTCGTACGACCACGTTTTTACTCGGCCACCCAATATTCGAACGCTGTGAAGGAGAGGCTTCACCGTATACCGAGTCTAACTCGTCTTTTATTTCCTGATTCTGTTTTCCTTACGAATGAACGAATTTTATCATTGCGCCATACTCGGTTTTCTCCATTGTTGACAAACAACGTCAGCTGGCAACTTCGAAAGAGTGCCACAAAGTAATGATCAGAATGACTTGACATTTTTACTGTTTACATACATCAAGGCCATCTATCGGGCGGCGAACGAATTTTTTCTACAATCACTTTCGGTCGATAAGGCCGAGAACTTTCAAACGACCCTCCTACCATAAACTAGAAAAATTCAGAGTGGCGTTAAAGTTCGATATTTAGCTGAGAAATTAGTTTTAACGACAGCCGTGATTTCTTTGCCACATTATAGTGATTCGAGTTTTTATCGACAATTCATATTCTTGACTTATTTTAAATATTGAGTGAAGTAAAGCGTTCTGAGCGTTTTCCGATAGATGTCTTTAGTGAGCCATATCTCACGATTTATACATCGCATCGGGTCATACTATACGACGATTTAAAGGTGACATTACGCTTCAAAAAAAGTTCTTTGACAGTTTTGTGTTTGGTGAAGCTAGTTGTGTATTGCAGCGTTCCAAAAGGCAGGTAAAAAAAAGAGAAAATTCGATACATTCTTCAGTACCACTACGACCAAGGTGAAAAGGCGGAGAAAGCGGCCAAAAAAATTTGTGCTGTTTATGGACCCAGTACAGTATCGAATGCAACAGCAAAGCGGTGGTTCCAACGATTCCGTTCTGGTAATATGGACGTCGAAGATGAGGCACTCTCCGGTAGGCCAATCGTCGAAAATGTCGATAAAATCATGGAAATCTTCGAGTCAAACCGGCATGTGAGCACTTATTCCATTGCCCAGGAACTGAAGATTAGCCAGAAAACCGTTTGGAACCATTTGCATAAGGCTGGTCTCAAGAAGAAGCTCGATGTATGGGTGCCACACGAATTGACGCAAACGAACCTTTTGGACCGAATTGATGCCTGCGATTCTTTGCTGAAACGTAACGAAATCGACCCGTTTTTGAAGCAGATGGTGACTGGCGATGAAAAATCGGTCACATACGAGAACAACAACCGAAAAAGATCGTGGTCCAATCGCGGTGAGCCGGCCCAAACGATCGTCAAGCCCAGATTAACGGCCAAGAAGGTTTTGCTGTATGTTTGGTGGGATTGGAAGGAAACCATCCACTATGAGCTGCTTCCATCGGGCCAAACACTCAATTCGGACCTCTACTGTCAACAACTGACCAGATTGAAGCGGGCGATCAGCCAGAATTGGCCAATAAGAAGGGTGTCGTGTTACATCAAGACAACGCCAGGCCGCACACATCTTTAACGACGCGCCAGAAGCTCCGAGAGCTTGGATGATAGGTTTTATCACATCCGCCGTATAGTCCAGACCTGGTACCAAGCGATTATCACCTTTTCAAGCATTTGCAAAATTTTCTTGATGGTACAAAACTGGCCTCAAGAGAGGATTGTGAAAATGAGCTGGTCAAGTTTTTTTACCAATAGGGACGAGGACTTCTTCAATCACGGAATTATGAAATTGCATTCAAAATGGACAAACGTTATCGAACAAAACGGCGCATATTTCAGCTAAATCGGATAATCCTATGTTAATTTCATCGTCGAAATAAAGCGAAAAAACGCTCAGAACTTTTTGCTTCATCTAATATAACACAGCTCTTGTCCATTCACTGGTCGGTATATCCTACGTCAGAAATCATTGACGCGTACCAAGTGAAACGCAGCGTCCGAGCTATAAAAACAGGTGCAGAGAGAGCGTGAAGTCAGAAAGAATAAAATCCGTTTTTTTTTCTTCTTTTTTTTCTTGGTATAGGGGAACACGGGAAGAGTTCTTTAAACTCACAGTGCGACCAATGGCAATCCGGCTTGTAATGCGGGCGGTCAATTAACGCAAGCGGCTATAACACCGCGAACCTTTTGTATACGCGACGTCCCAACGGAATTGGATTTTTCGTTTTCGATATTAATTCCCAACAACGGTGAAGACTTTCAATCAGTCTATTCTTCTATCGCTCTCTCTCTCTCTCTCTCTCTCTCTCTCTCTCTCTCTCTCTCTCTCTCTCTGGCTCTCTTTGCTTCTCTTCCTCCTTTTCTCTCCGCACGAATACACATATCGTCGCAAGAACGTAACTAATTTTGAAAAAAACAGACCCTCAGACTTTTCTCGCTTCGTCGAGTACTAAAGTTAAAACGAAAAAAAAAAAATCGAACGTAAAATTAGGATGAAGATAATGAAGAAAAATAAAAAATGGAATAAATGGAACATGTGAATAAATGGGAACTTGCTCAGGCAAGTCGAGCATTCGTTTTGGCTGAATCGGACGCACCATGAACGGAAGAATCTCGTCGAAAAGATCATGGAACCAAAACTATAAAGAAACGACATCCAGTTTTAGGTATTCCTTTCACAAACCCGAATATTTAACAATTAATTGATTTTTCTCAATGATGAAGTAAAAATACATGCCAGATACTGGTAAAATTTTAAGCCAAGTTACCGAACTTTTAACAAAAGATTACGATTTTATAATTCGTCTAACTTATATCGGACTTTATGGGGATGACATACTGGCAACATTTCTAACTATTAATTTATATAATACATAACTCGACACTGAGAGAAAAGTATATGGTATTTACAAAAAAAAACGTGCATGGTAAAAGAGGTTATAGTCAAATTACCTATAATTTATTGACCCCGAAATAATAATATGGTTAACACGACTATTAGCGAAAAGTATCTCCAACTTGATATTACGTGAAGAAAATTTTAAAGTAATAAAGTGAAATTACTCGTTAGCTATTAACTCTAGGGCTAATAAAGGTCTATACTTTTTTACTCAGAATTCGATACTCTATCATATTACGCTATAAAAAATATAGCATTCCATTTGAAAAAATAAGGTTGACCTTCAAATCTTCGAAGTGCCTCCATCTATAAAAAAAATAAATGCACCACATAGTGTAGCCTTATAAACCATGTAACTTTTGTATAAAACATTTTTTTGTGTAACGCATATTTTGGTCGTAAAAGAGGTGCACACGTTGCGTGGTCCACCCTGTATATATATATATATATATATATATATATATATATATGAGATCTGGCATCATGAGTCGAAAGGCTGTGACTCTTGTCCCTCGTCTATATATAATGTATCCCGCTCGGGCCGCCCTATTCGCACACCTCATCTCCGCCAGCCAAGAAACCAATATTTGTTCGCGTTTCAAGGCGGTAATTTGTTTTTCCCACTCAAGGAGGTTACCTCGCACTTTCCGTCTTCGGAGACGGTCCCAATCCGAGAGACGGACGCAACTCTCTCTCTCTCTCTCTCTCTCTCTCTCTCTCTCTCTCTCTTCCTCACTCGATCCCCCATCTCCTTCGATTTTTGCCAGACGAACCATTTCCGGATGCCTTAATAACCACTTTTGAGCTCGCTCTGTGCTGTATACGTACGGGCATACACACACGTATAAGGGCCTGTAAAGCGCGGCCACATCCTCGGGCACACTTAAAAACCGTCGATGTCGATTTCCCAGGCGGAAAGCTTAGCGATGATGGAGCGAAGAGAAAACGAATTTCGAGAAACTCAATTCGAAAATTGCCAAAAGAAAATCCCGTAGAAAGAGAGAGAGAGAGAGAGAGAGAGAGAGAGAGAGAGAGAGAGATAGTCAAATTTCCGAAAATCACAAGCACGAAAAATACGAGCTTGACCGAAATTTCGCAAACTCGGTTCGAAAATTCGAAGGGGATGTCCGGGTAAAGCGAATACCCCGGGCAAAGTGAATACTCGCCACTACTCGCAAGTTATGCATTTGCCGATCGCCTCATAACTATAGCAACGTTCACCTGTCGTCACCCAGTACATGGCAAATAGTTTGGTGTGTTGCCGTGTCACGCGCCGTCCAGGAGACGACGATTTGTGTTTTTGCTTGAAAAATATTGATTCATCGAGGTAAGTATTTTGCTAATAATAAGAAAGTTATTTATTTATCGTCCTTTGTTTTTGGGTGATTACAATGTATGTTTATGTAGCTTTATACGCTGTGTAGAAAATGCGACCCGAAGCAATAGTTTTTATTTGAAACGGGATAACATCAGGAGTCATCACGTCGGGCAAAGCGAATAGGACAAAGTGAATACCGTATTCACTTTGCCTGGTGATCATGAAGAACTTCATTATACAGGGTGTCCAATAGGAAGTTGCTAAAACTAAATAAGTGTCTCTTCCCTCCATGAATTCAATAGGGGTCCCTTTTTCTAAAGCGCATACCTGAGGCCCCGCAGTTTTATTCCAGCCGTGGTTGAAGCAAGTACGCGCGCGTCAAAATGAGTGAGCTCACCACGGAAGAAAAAGTATATCTTATTGAATGCTTCTTCTCGAGGGGAAAAATTTATAGTAATGCGTATAGAGGGTTTCGTACTAAGTTTGGAACTCATAGAGTTGCCAGCGAAAACACTCTGAAAAGGTAAGAATTTAATATTTATTCATATTCATCTATCACACAACTTGTGTTTCAATTCAATTAAACTGCATTGAAGTAATTTTACGTTAATTTTTGTAGGATAATCGATAACTTCGTGGAGTATGCTACACTCTAGGACCGTAGACACGAGTTGCCAGGTCCATCTGTTTCGGTGACTACACCAGAGAAGATCAACGAAGTTAAGAATTATTTCAAACAAAATCCAAATGATTCGATTCGGAAAGCTGCTCAAGCATTAAAAATAACCAAATCATCATTACACAATATTTTGAAATATTTTTTAAAGTTTCATCCGTATAAAATAAGCACTCATCAATTGTTAACTGAACATGCCATGACGAAACGCATCGAATTTTGTAACACTATTACGGGAATGTTTGAAGCCGAAGAACTTAATGAGAAAATGATTATTTATTCCGATGAAGCACATTTTTGGATGAATGGGTACGTAAACAAGCAAAATTACCGGTTTTGGGGAACGGAAAATCCCAACATATCGCTAGCGAAGTCCCTTCATCCACAGAAAGTAACGGCATGGGCAGCGATTTCAGTAAAAGGAATTTATTTGCAATTCTTGGAATCTACGGTAACAGGAGAGAGTTACAAACAGTTTTTGGAAACGAAATTCTTCCGTTATGCAAAAAAGAGGGGACTGGTTAAAAAATTTTACTTCATGCAAGATGGAGCGACGCCGCACCGGACTCATGAGGTGTTTGAAGCTATTCATCGCGTATATGGGACTCGAGTAATCGGCCTGGGGTACCCTAAATTTGCTCAAGGCGGACTAGAATGGCCTCCGTACTCACCGGACCTGAAACCTTGTGATTTTTTCTTGTGGGGTTACATTAAAGATCATTGTTACGCTAAAAACCCCAGCACAGTAGAAGAACTGATCGCGGCCATCCAGGAAGTGGTTCACGGCATTACGAACGATATGTTGGACACAGTTTTTAACAGTTTTCAAAAGAGAATTGATTTTTGTGCACAATCGAACGGTTCGCACTTCGAAAATTTCTATCATTAATCACTGTACTTTTTCGTTATTTTTATAAGATGTAATAAATTGACATAAAAAATATTTGACTGGGTTTTATTTATGTGCGTTTAAAACTGCAGAGTTTCCTCTATTTAAAGCAATTTGGCTTTTCTGATTCTGTGCACGTGTTTTTAAATGACAGCCGATTAGTTTCAGCAACTTCCTATTGGACACCCTGTATATAATAATCTGCTTATCTCGTTTCAGATGGTGAATAAATACAACAAAAAAAAAGACAACGCAAGGTTCTTGGGGTGCAGACGTCATGCAAACAGCAATAAATTTATGTAAAGCTGGAGAATCCATCAAAGGAACAGCCAAAAAGTACGAGTTAGCATACGCTACCTTATACAGATCATTATGTTAGCAACTTACGTTTCCAACGATTTCTTTGTTGTTATCCACTTTCCCCCTATACCGTGTCCACTTTACCCGAGGGCTCGGGCAAAGTGGATACTTTGATATTTTTCATTATTTGATTTATAGCAACTAATTAAACTAGAATTAAGGAAAATTGTTAACGCTTTTCGAAAGTTGATTAAATAAAGACTAATCTTAGATAATTGTTTTAACTATCTCTATTATACATTATCGGCAATAATCGCGGAAAGCATAAAGTGTCCACTTTGCCCGGCCCTCCTCTGCTAAAATTTCCGAAAATCACAAGCATGAAAATTACGAGCTGAACTCACATTTGGAGAATTTGATTCGAAAATTGGAAAAAGAAAATCTCGTACAGCGAGATAGAGAGCCTGTGCAGAATTGTGACCGAGGATTCCCTACTTTGCGTCGGGCCCTGGCCAGGCTTGCCTCGTCCGATTGACCTAGCCGGGCCCTGTCATGAAACAGACCAGAAAGATCACAAAATCGTTTTGATGGCTGACATAAAAACGATTTAGGCCTCTAGACCAGAGTCTAGAGGCCTGCATTACAGGTGTTTTTTTGGGTTTGATGAAAAAAAAAACAAAAAATATTCTCAGTATCCATTTTTTAGAGTCTTTTTATTGATGTTACAAGAACTTACAACAACAAAAAATTGGGCTAAAATAATTGAAATTGACAAAATGATGGGCCTCTGACTATGGCCGTGGAAAGAAAGGGTTGAGGAGATTGACATAATTCCAAAGCTCCCATTTATCTAAAAGTGAAAAAAAATCTATTTTCTTAATCAATAAAAATGTCATTGGGGATGCCCACTAATTACGTAACGCCAAAGTCCCCAATTTTCGCCCCCCCCCCCCCTCCCCCAACGTAACAAGACCGTAACGCCTAGCCAGACCCTCCCCCCCGTCTCTATTCCATTACGTAACGGGTGCTTTGTAAAAAGTTTTGGGCTTATATTCAGGAAAGAAAGATTTTTTAGTTCCTTAAGATAATTCATTTTGTAATCAACAAATTCATTGTTTATTAAACTTTAAAATATGGTGTTACATTGTGAACAAAAAAAAATCTATTCGTAGGACGACATAGGATTATTCTGGGAATCCTATATTGTCTCCTATGAACGGATTTTTGTTCCATTCTTTCACGCATTCTATCAGAGACAAATCAGAATCGGAATCGGCTTTGGCGGTGGTCACACCTTCTGTAACTTCTATCTTTGCGTCACGGGCTTATGGTAATTTTATTAAGTATATATTCAACTAGTATAATACCAATTTTCATGAAAAAAAATCTTTAAAATGAACCGAGTTATATGCCTTGATTTGACGACGAAAAAAAAAAAATGTTCTCTTCATTGTCTCATCGATATCTTAATAAAAAGTTTTCTGTAAATAAAAAAGTTAAAAATTTATCGATGTCTATCAAATGTAGCTATCGTTATGCAAGCCATTTTTTTTTCAAAATGACGACGGTTTACACATTTTTTTTCTATTTTCCTGGCCCTTTTTTGTATTCAAGCAGTCTTTAAACACGGTATTTACCAAAATTTAAAAAAATCGGCTACGTACAACCGTAGTCACTGCGATTAAAAAAATGTCAAAAAAAAATTGAAAATAAGTTGATAAGTTTTTGAGTATTCGCCGGGACAAGGTCGAAAAAAATTGTTTCGATAAAAACGCGTTGAAAATTGTCGTTCTGTTTTTCTTTATATAAAGTTATGTTACTTCTAGAATATTGATACTTACATTGAAGTATTTAGTCGCGAGCGGTATGACGGTTCTTCATTTTTATTATATTTCCGAAAATAATAAGATCCTGCACTCCATCTATTATGAACGAAGCCCCACCTGTAAGGACTGAGGGTCCTGACCGCTCGCGCTACCTGTTCTCACTAAAGTGACTGTAACATTGTCAATTTTCGGACTTTTTACTTAAAATTTTGCCAACATATTTTTAAATATATGTCCTTTCTAGAATTATAAAAAACAACAAAATTTTTTTTTCAAATTTTGCTTGGGGAAAGTTTGAAAAGGGTGAAGCTGTCAACTTTCTGCGGTAAAATTGCGCGGGAGTTTTAAATGAAAAACTTGAACATGCAAACATTCTGCTAATTCTGGCAGTTCTGAAATCGTGAAGTAACGCAAACCTGAGCCTCCCTCTCCCCCCACGTACGTAAGACGCCTGGCCGGACCCCCTCCCTCTATTTTTTTAGTCTAATTTTTTTCTAAATAGTATTAATCATAGGTTCGTTCTGCCCGAGGTCGGGAAGGTAGAGTGATATTTACTGAAGGTCCATACCAAATTTAAAGTCAATTGCTTGAAATGAACTCGAAAAAATACGAGCTCGAACCAAATTTCGAGAACTCGATTTGAAAATTAGCAAAAGAAAATTCCGTAGAGAGATAGAGTGATATACTCAAGTTTCCAAAAATCACAAGCATGAAAAATACGCGTTCGAACGATATTTCGAAAACTCGATTAAAAAATTGGCCAAAGAAAATCCCGTAAAGAGAGAGGGAGAGGGAGCGGGAGGGGAAGAGGGAGAGGAAGAGAGAGAGACAGACAGACAGACAGACAGACAGACAGGCAGATAGACAGACAGACAGACAGACAGACAGGCAGACAGACAGACAGACAGACAGACACAGATAGACAGACACAGACAGACAGACAGGCAGACAGACAGGCAGACAGACAGGCAGACAGACAGACAGGCAGACAGACAGACAGACAGACAGGCAGACAGACAGACAGACAGACAGGCAGAAAGACAGACAGACAGACAGACACATAGACAGACAGACAGGCAGACAGACACGCAGACAGACAGGCAGACAGACAGGCAGACAGACAGGCAGGCAGACAAACAGGCAGACAGGCAGACAGGCAGACAGGCAGACAGGCAGACAGACAGACAGACTGACAGACAGGCAGACTGACAGACAGACAGACAGACAGACCGACTGACAGACAGGCAGACAGACAGACAGACAAACAGACAGACAGACAAACAGACAGACAGACGGACAGACAGACAGACAGACAGACAGACGGACAGACAGAGAGAGAGAGAGTGACTGAAGTTACTGACAATTTTCAAAACCCAAACAAGCAAGAAAAATGCTGTCAACCCCCGGAGCTTTGCGTTTTGCGTAACATTTTTTTTATACTCCCATCACGCATCGAAAGGTCTCTGGTCGGATCGGCGACGACGACGACGACGAGAGAATCTTCGGGGAGCAATTCGGCTCTCATTTTGCCCCTTTTCACTGCTTCTAACTCATATGTATATGAGAAATCTGAGGCGCATCCCCCGTCACCGCGTATACGTGTATACACGACTAGTTGTATAACCGGCAGCGTGGACCTTTGTCGAAAGTTTTCGCGAACGCTCCTGTGTGTACGCTTCCGAAACTACGTATACAGCGTCGAAGTTAAGCGATGGATCACCGAGCGAAGTGTCCCGTGGGTACTTCGCCTTGTTCCCCTTACCTCTCCCTTCCCTTGGCCGCTCTCTCAACTTCGGAATAGATTACGTTAGTGGTCCCTGGACAGCCCTAGGCGATTAGACGGAAGAGCGTGCAATCTCCCTATACATATATGTATATGTACGGGTGCATATGTATCTGCATACATATACGCATGTATAGTCAAAGATCGTTCGCTGCAACTATATCTATATACGCAAGATTTTTGTTTATAATACAATGCTCAAAAAAATTAAAGGAACAAAAAATAAAACAAAAATGTTTGGGTCATTTTTGAAGCGCTGTAACTTCTAGATAAATGGTCGTACGGAAACGGAAAAAAAGGATTTTGAAGCTTGAAATCTCTAGTTTCCCGAGCAGAAATTTGTTCAGGGTGAAATCCGGACCGGATCAGGCTGCCACAATAGCAAATCCGGGCCGGATCAGGCAAATTTAGTCCGGCCCTGATCAGGGATGTAACGCTTTTGCAAATTCAGGTCCGGATCAGGCACCTTATCAGGCTCTGATCAGGCGCTTTATCAGGCCCGGATCAGGCACCTTACCAGGCTCGGATTAGGCACTATATCTGGCTCGGATCAAGCAACTTATCTGGCCCGGATCAGGTGCCTCATCCAGCCTGAGACATGCGTGTCATCTGGCTCAATCATTTGATTAATTTTTTGTTTAAAAATAGATCAACATTTATTAAATTATTATCGCAGTTACACGTTATCAAGTTTACTAACGTTATTAAAAATATGAAACATATGAAAACATTTTTTTGAAGTTTGTTTTTATTTTACTTGACTTGATCGTTTAGTTTTTGTTCCGGTTTTGGCGATGACCGTCCCAATCTTTCCGGCGCAAATCATGCGTGCCTGATCAGGGCGCCTTATTGATACCTGATAAGGCTTCGATCCGGCGCAAATCAGGCGTGCCTGATCAGGGCGCCTTATTGATCCCTGCTCAGGCCCCTGTCTGGCACAAATCAGGCGTGCCTGATCAGGGCGCCATATTGATCCCTGCTCAGGCCCCTGTCCGGCTCAAATCAGGCGTACCTGATCAGGGCGCCTTATTGATCCCTGATCCGGGCCTGATGGATCCTCAGGCAGCCTGATTAGATTTCTGCTCGGGTTACAACCCTTGAATCGAATTTTTTAAGCTTTCGTCAGACAGCAAACAAAAGAAATATGCCAAAAGAAAGAAATGTTTATTCTTGTTTCAACTCTAAAGGCGTCTACGGATATACAGGGTGTCCAACAGGAAGTTGCTGAAACTAATCGGCTGTCATTTCAAAACACGTGCACAGAATCAGAAAAGCCAAATTGCTTTAAGGGCGGGGTAAAGTATTAAAATGTTTTTTTTTTCATTTTTTTTAAATTTTTTAAATGAATGCATAATATCTCAAGAATATTGTGTTAAAATTTCAAGTCGATCGGAGTAAAATTGACGAAGTTATGAGTATTTGAGCGTCTATTGCTCCATGCCGGGTTTTATACCTGGGCGGCGCACGACAGTAAAGAAGAAAGAGTTTTGCGTTGACAAACGCAAAAAGATGCTCTCGATCATCTTGATGGAAGCCTTTTGCTCTACGGACCTGGCATCGACGACTTTGAGTGAGTATAAGAAAATTATCGAGTTTTATTTTGAATTTCTAAAAATTCAAAGATAATTGAAAAATCTGAAAAAATTCATACGTATTCAGAAAAATGAACGAATCACGAAAAAAAATTGGGTTGCGGGGAAATTTGTTGACTAATTTTTTTTTTTCATCATTTTGTTAATAACATTTTGGAATTATTATTATGCAAAATTAATCTTTTGAGTACCTTTAATATGCATGAATTTTCTCAGATTTTTATGCAATCGAGAAGTGTTCTCAAACTTATGTGCAATGAGCGCTAAGCGACCAAACTCTTCTGCGTTTTTCAAACCGTTTTTCTGAGACTTGTCATATTTGAAGTCCGTGTGCACGATAACTCAAAATCTACTGGACCAATCGCTTTGAAATTTTGCACAGTACTTCTTCACATAATTCACCAGGTATTGTCGAGAGCTTTTTTGTTTTTTTTAATAATTACTAATTTTTCAACAACAAATTAGCCGATTTTTTTTAGCGAAAATCGGGTTTTTGGCTCCCAAGTGCTACGAAAAATCGAAAAATCGAAAAAAAAAAAATCCTCCCGTCATTACCTCGAGAAACATCTCCTTTAACAAATGCATTTTGATTTTTTTGTTTCAGATGATTCTGTTGCGAGTTATGGTGCACACCGCAAACCAACTTTTTTTCGAGGCGCCTCCGGGGTTTAATTTTCACTCGCTCAATTTTGAATATTTTGCAATGCAAATTTAGGATAATGTTGTTCAAATGTTACTTTATTATATGTAAATTTTTCAATAAACGAACACTATCCGTTACGCAAAAAAAAAATCTTAAAAACATGCCTTTTTTTCGCCGAATTAACTTTACCCCGCCCTTAAATAGAGGAAACTCTGCAGTTTTAAACGCACATAAATAAAACCCAGTCAAATATTTTTTATGTCAATTTATTACATCTTATAAAAATAACGAAAAAGTACAGTGATTAATGATAGATATTTTCGAAGTGCGAACCGTTAGATTGTGCACAAAAATCAATTCTCTTTTGAAAACTATGAAAAACTGTGTCCAACATATCGTTCGTAATGCCGCGAACCACTTCCCGGATGGCCGCGATCAGTTCTTCTACTGTGCTGGGGTTTTTAGCGTAACAATGATCTTTAATGTAAGCCCACAAGAAAAAATCACAAGGGTTCAGGTCCGGTGAGTACGGAGGCCATTCTAGTCCGCCTTGAGCAAATTAAGGGTACCCCAGACCGATTACTCGAGTCCCATATACGCGATGAATAGCTTCAAACACCTCATGAGCCCGGTGCGGCGTCGCTCCATCTTGCATGAAGTAAAAATTTTTAACCAGTCACCTCTTTTTTGCATAAGGGAAGAATTTCGTTTCCAAAAGCTGTTTGTAACTCTCTCCTGTTACCGTAGATTCCAAGAATTGCAAATAAATTCCTTTTACTGAAATCGCTGCCCATGCCGTCTCTGGTGTAGTCACCGTAACAGATGGACCTGGCAACTCGTGTCTACGGTCCTGAAGTGTACCATACTCCACGAAGTTATCGATTATCCTACAAAAATTAACGTAAAATTACTTCAATGCAGTTTAATTGAATTGAAACACAAGTTGTGTGATAGATGAATATGAATAAATATTAAATTCTTACCTTTTCAGAGTGTTTTCGCTGGCAACTCTATGAGTTCCAAACTTAGTACGAAACCCTCTATACGCATTACTATAAATTTTTCCCCTCGAGAAGAAGCACTTAATAAGATATACTTTTTCTTCCGTGGTGAGCTCACTCATTTTGACGCGAGCGTACTTGCTTCAACCACGGCTGGAATAAAACTGCGGGGCCTCAGGTATGCGCCTAAGAAAAAGGGACCCCTATTGAATTCATGGAGGGAAGAGACACTTATTTAGTTTTAGCAACTTCCTATTGGACACCCTGTAATAAAGAATCGAGCTCTTTCGATACCGGAGTCGGAAAGCCTGATCATTTAGCTTTAATTTGCTTTTTGGACAAACCCTGTACGACTATTTGTTCCGGAGATATTCACAGTTGAGTGAAAAATGACCATTTTGTCTTTGATCTCTGATATCTCATGAACCATTAAGGGCGGGGTAAGGTTAATTCGGTGAAAAAAGCATATTTTCAAGAATTTTTTTTTAGATGATACAGGTAATGCTGGTTTATTTAATTTATTTCCATATAATAATACAACATCTGAACTATATTTTCCTAAATTTTCATTGCAAAATATTGATAAATAAGCCGTTGGCAGCAAATCTCCGCAGGCACCTCGAAAAAAAGTTGTTTTGCGGTGTACGCTATAACTCGTCACTGGATCATCTGAAACAAAAAAAAATCAAAATGCGCTTATTAGGTGAGATGTTTCTCGAGGTAACGCTGCCGAGTTTTTTTTTTATAATTATTTTTTATCTTACAATAACAAATTTGTCGATTTTTTTTAGCAAAAATCGCGTTTTTGACTTCCAAGTGCTACCGACAATGAGAAAATCGATTAAAAAAAAACTCGGCAGCGTTACCTCGAGAAACATCTCACCTAATAAACGTATTTTGATTTTTTTGTTTCAGATGATCCAGTAACGAGTTATAGCGTACACCGCAAAACAACTTTTTTCGAGGCGCCTGCGGAGATTCGCTGCCAACGGCTTATTTATCAATATTTTGCAATGAAAATTTAGGAAAATATAGTTCAGATGTTGTATTCTTATATGGAAATTAATTAAATAAATCAGCATTACCTGTATCGTCTAAAAAAAATCTTGAAAATATGCTTTTTTTCACCGAATTAACCTTACCCCGCCCTTAACTGCGCATAAAAATACATGCATTAGCTATTTTTTAGTTCTGGTGTTTTGTGATGAAAAAATTTCAAAAAATTCGTATAGATTTAGTATAGTCTGGACAATAACATGTATATATATTTTCTAATCTTCGATTGTGGGTAACGCTTCAACCTCCTTAAAAAGATTTTTGGCGACTTGCAATATTTTCCGAGAAGTCGAAATTTTTAAAGTTGTTACTTCAGCTGAATATATGTATCTTCATTTGAACTGAAATTTTTAATTGCGCGCCATTTTTTTTTATGGCGAACCTACAGTACTAATCTTTGACAACTGGCATCTGGAAGTATTGAGATTAAGTCTTGGAGAATTACACGATCGAGCAACGCATAGAAAATGTAAAAATGCAATGTGAAATAATGCATTTATTGCAGACGAAGTTTCATGGTCGTGTTATCTCGCGCCGCGGCGATGTGAATCGGCCACAAAGATCGCGCGATTTGACGCCATTGGGCTTCTTTCTTTGGGGTTTTCTGAAAGGAAAAGTGTATGCCAATGAGCAATAGATCATTCCGGAGCTCAAGGAAGCAATTGGACGCACCATTAATGAAATTAGACCGCAATTATGCCAAAATGTTATTGCAAATTTCGTCAAAAGAGTGAATATTTGGAAACAGGGACGAGGCAGTCATTTATCGGATATTGTGTTTCACACATAACCTCCATATTTGTATCTTATATTAAAATAAAAATATTCCCACTTTTCAAATAAATAATACGTTTTATTAATAAATTAAAATATCAGTGAACCGACAGTGGTGGGCGCGCGGTCGGTGTGCGGGCTCGGCGGTCACTGAGGTTAAGCAGCATTGGAGGCTATACTTGGAGCGGTGACCGCTTGCCCGTGCACTGGTTTGCGCGTCAACCTCTGAGCGGGAGGCAGTTTGTCTGAGTTTCTGAGTAATACAACTGAAACTCAGCCAAATATAGCCGCTTGTATCGGCCCAGGTTTTCCGCAGTTTCCCTGAGCCCTCGTGCAAATGCGATACAGTAGTGCATTAGGAAAAGAGTGGCTGCGGTCAACACTCTGGGGGGGAACTCTGGAAGGAATGTAGGGAACTCTGGAAGGATTGTGAACGTCGGAAGGAATGGAAGGAATAAAGGAGGGGATGGTAAATGGGGAAGGACCCCGTACCTCTGAGGAATACATATAAAAAAAAAATAATACATTAAAATATCAGGTCATTTTGAGACACCCTTTAAATCCACTGCTAACCGGTCCACAATCAATTCTAGCTGTACCTATGTCCGCTATCGCGCTCTCTGTTTTGTACGAATGGCGGGGTGCCTGAAACACTGATGTGGGCGCAGGGCACCTTGAATGTGCGCTTGGAATGGTAGGGCGCGTGAAAGACCAGTGTGGGTGCGGGTCACCTCGGATGTACGTGTGGAATGGTGGGGTGCGTGGAACACTTGGAGCGCCCAAACTTGAAGATCCACACGAAGCGGAGATATAACCAGGGCTGAGCCCGTCACCTATAGATATAGTAGGAAGGCGGTAAACAAATATTGGGAGTACAAATAAGTCTCCGCCGTTTGACAAAAGATAGCCCCACCAGGAGGTTACGGTTGAAATTGTCAGATGTAAAACGTCATATCGTAAGGTTGGACATCTGGCAAGACCATAAACTTGAAATATTAGCGATTTTGTATCAGCATCACATAATTTTTTTCGTGCAAAAATGTCGAGTTTTGAGCCGAATAAGCTTCATTTGCGGGAACTTTTGATTTACTTCTTTAATTTGAAGAAATCTGCAGCTGAGGCGCATCGATTGCTTGTAAAAACATATGGCGAGGCTGCTTTCAGTGAGAGAATTCGTCGTGAGTGGTTTCAAAAGTTTAAGAACGGTGAGTTTGACGTCGAAGACAAAGAACGTAGCGGAAGGCCGAATGTGTACGAAGACGCGGAATTGGAAGCATTATTGGAGGGAGATTCGTGCCAAACGCAAGAAGAACTTGCACTTACATTAGGAGTGACTCAACAAGCAACTTCACATCGTTTAATATCGTTGGGAATGATTCAAAAGCAAGGAAATTGGGTTCCATATGAACTGAAGCCGAGAAACGTTGAACGCCGATTTTGCACATGTGAAATGCTGCTTGCCAGGCATAAGCGAAAGGGTTTTTTGAATCGTATAGTCACTGATGACGATAACCCAAAGAAGAGGAAATCATGGGGACCACCTGGCCATTCTTCAACATCGACAGCCAAGCCGAATATTCATGGAAAAAAAACTCATGTTGTGTATTTGGTGGGATCAGCTTGGTGTCATGTATTATGAGTTGCTCAAACCGAACGAAACCATTACCGGGGCTCTCTACCGAACACAATTCATGTGATTGAGCCGAGCACTCAAGGAAAAACGCGCCCACTACCACTCCAGACACGACAAAATTATTCTCCTGCATGATAATGCTCGTCCACATGTTGCGGCGCCGGTCAAAACCTACTTGGAAACACTCAATTGGGAAGTTTTACCCCACCCGCCGTATTCACCAGACATTGCTCCCTCTGACTATCATTTATTTCTATCGATGATGCACGGCCTGTCTGAGCAGCACTTCACATCATATGAAGATACCAAAAATTGGGTCGATTTGTGGATGGCCTCAAAAGATGGAGCGTTCTTCCGACGTGGTATCCATACGCTGCCAGAAAGATGGCAAAAAGTAGTGGCTAGCGATGGACAATACTTTGAATAAAATATAAAGTACCGTTCTTTTACAATAAATGCCCGATCTTTCATAAAATACGGCGGAGACTTATTTGTACTCCCAATAACTTTCAAAAGTCGATATTTCGAAAACTGGCGCGTCGCCAAAAATCCTTTTCAGGGAAGTTTCATAGCATTAAAATAAAAGTATATGCCAAATTTCAGATCGCAATTCGGTTTCCACTTTTCGGAAGTACACCCCAATATTATGAATACTGATAGGATCAAAGTCCCAATGGCGCCAAAACCGAAGACCAAAAAAGACCGAAAGTGGCCCGTTTTTTTTTCTTCGTTTTTTATTGCTCTGAGAATTATTACGTACAGAAAATGTTTGGATCATTGTTATCTTTTAAGAGATCATCGCAGGGTAAAATTTTCAAAAAGTCGATTTTATTATCCGATAGTATAGACGGTTATAACCATGGACCTGGCATCGTCGAATGATCGTAAGTAGACAATTTTTATGAAAATTCCGCACTCGAAACTTTAAACGCGTTTTTCTCGAAATGTCGTTTTTCAAAACGGTGTACACTCTCAAAAGAAGAGTTTTCAAGCTATCCGTCTCAAATGTTGACACAACATTCTTCACGCCATTCATTATCTTGCTATAGAAACTTTTTTTCAATCTTCATAGTTTTTTAAACAAAAAACCGTTAAAAAAATAGGCTAAATGTGGTACTTTTTTCAAACTGCCATAATTTTGTCAATTTTGATGAAAAAAAACATCTCCTTAGCAAGATAGCGGCTGTCATGCTAATTAAAGATCTTTTTACAAATTTTGTTTCAAATAATATTTACGGCCACAACCATGTACACCGTGAGGACTCCTTTCTTCGAAAACATTTTTAACCGTTAAAAAAAGTAAAAAATAAAAATACAAATAAACGTTTAAAAAATTATTTTCTGTTCTTCGCGAGTGCTTTGATTTGACATAAAAAAAATCAGACTGATTAGCGTATTTGAATCATGGAAAAAAAATCGCGAAAATCAGCTGTTTTTCGACCCGTTATACTGTGATGATCCCTTAAGCGAGAAATCGCCGAAGCTATATGGTCCAAATTGATGCTTCCATGCACAGAGGCTGGAGGTATAGCTGTACGGTATTCGCTTGGGTAGAACGCACGTAAAGTGCGGTGTAACGGTAGTGCTTCGCTCGCTATATACGCGGCTCTCTAATGGAGTCAACAAACAAAAGTGAATCGATTTGAAATAATGGCACGCAGCTGAGCGAGAAGGAGAGGGCGGGAGGGAGAGTAGTACAGGGAGAGCAAAGAGAGAGGAGAAGTTGAGCTTGCGAGCTGGCGCGCGACAAATAAAAGCACTCAGCGTGAGCGGCTTTATCCTTATACAACTGTCAGACGTCTTAACGCTCTCCTCTCTCCTCACTGCTCTTTCTTTCTCTCGCTCTCTCTCTCTCTCTCTCTTTCTCTCTCTCTCTCTCTTTCTCTCTCTCGCTCTCTCTCTCTCTGTCTCTCCCCCACTCCCTCCCACTCTAGAATAGGGTAAGGTCGTATAGGAGTACGCACCTAAGCTTCAAGCGGTGAAAAAACAAACAGATTCATTTTTCAAATCAGTTTTTTTTTTATTGAACGAATCTCTAGCATTCTAATTAAATTATGAGCGACAATCAGGAATCTTAATTTTTTTAAAATACTAAACTAAAAACTACAAAAAGGGATTTGCGAAGTCTTAGAAATACGGACGATTAAGAGTACGTACGAGGGTCGATAAGAGCACGCAAACCTCATCGACACATAAATCGCAAATAAAGTTGCCCACATTTGTATGAGAGTTGGAGAGTTGGAGACCCGGAGATCTGGAGACCTGGAGGGCTGGAGAGTTGGAGAGTTGGAGAGTTGAAGAGTTGGAGAGTTGGAGAGTTGTAGGGTTGGAGGGTTGGAGAGTTGGAGGGTTGGAGAGTTCGAGAGTTCGTATCTCCCCAGAGATCTAGCTGGTGTGGATCTCTTCAGCCTCTTACGAAGAGTGGGTTCAGTTGCTTCCAATGAACGTGCTCCCATCCTTATAGATTCACCATGATTAACTCGCTTCCTCGAATTTTCAAGCTCCATAATTGACCATAGACTTAGGTCGGTAGTACCTTGCCTACGGGACATGCTAAAAGTAAAAAAAAAACATAATCTTTAACAACAATCGTATAGAAGTACGCGCGTACACACCTGAGCACTGCGTACTCTTATACGACCTGCACATGCAAACCTCATCGACACATAAATCGCAAATAAAGTTGCCCACATTTGTATGAGAGTTGGAGACCCGGAGACCTGGAGACCTGAAGGGCCGGAGACCTGGAGAGTTGCAGAGTTCGAGAGTTGGAGAGTTGGAAGGTTGGAGAGTTGGAGAGTTGGAGGGTTGGAGGGTTGGAGAGTTCGAGGGTTGGAGAGTTCGTATCTCCCCAGAGATCTAGGTGGTGTGGATCTCTTCAGCCTCTTACGAAGAATGGCTTCAGTCGCTTCCAATGAACGTCCCGAGCAGAAATTTGTTCAGGGTGAAATCCGGACCGGATCAGGCTGCCACAATAGCAAATCCGGGCCGGATCAGGCAAATTTAGTCCGGCCCTGATCAGGGATGTAACGCTTTTGCAAATTCAGGTCCGTATCAGGCACCTTATCAGGCTCTGATCAGGCGCTTTATCAGGCCCGGATCAGGCACCTTACCAGGCTCGGATTAGGCACTATATCTGGCTCGGATCAAGCAACTTATCTGGCCCGGATCAGGTGCCTCATCCTGCCTGAGACATGCGTGTCATCTGGCTCAATCATTTGATTAATTTTTTGTTTAAAAATAGATCAACATTTATTAAATTATTATCGCAGTTACACGTTATCAAGTTTACTAACGTTATTAAAAATATGAAACATATGAAAACATTTTTTTAAAGTTTAAGTTTTTATTTTACTTGACTTGATCGTTTAGTTTTTGTTCCGGTTTTGGCGATGACCGTCCCAATCTTTCCGGCCCAATCTGTCCGGCGCAAATCATGCGTGCCTGATCAGGGCGCCTTATTGATACCTGATAAGGCTTCTATCCGGCGCAAATCAGGCGTGCCTGATCAGGGCGCCTTATTGATCCCTGCTCAGGCCCCTGTCTGGCGCAAATCAGGCGTGCCTGATCAGGGCGCCTTATTGATCCCTGCTCAGGCCCCTGTCCGGCGCAAGTCATGCGTGCCTGATCAGGGCGCCTTATTGATACCTGATAAGGCTTCTATCCGGCGCAAATCAGGCGTGCCTGATCAGGGCGCCTTATTGATCCCTGCTCAGGCCCCTGTCTGGCACAAATCAGGCCTGCCTGATCAGGGCGCCTCATTGATCCCTGCTCAGGCCCCTGTCCGGCGCAAATCATGCGTGCCTGATCAGGGCGCCTTATTGATCCCTGATCCGGCCCTGATGGATCCTCAGGCAGCCTGATTAGATTTCTGCTCGGGGTGCTACCATCCTTATAGATTCACCACGATTAACTCGCTTCCTCGAATTTTCAAGCTCCGTAATTGACTATAGACTTAGGTCGGTAGTCCGTTTCCTACGGGACATGCTAAAAGTAAAAAAAAACATAACCTTTAACAACAATCGTATAGAAATACGCGCGTACACGCCTAAGCACTGCGTACTCTTATACGACCTGCACATTTTTAACAAACATGACTGTTCCTGCCATTTATTGATGAGACGCGAAATAACTTTTATTTTGAACATTAACCTTAGTAAACCGACGTACGAAATTAATAGTAGTTTTTGAAGAAAGTAAATCGTGTTTCGTACTTGTAATGCTTTGAAAATGTCGAAAATAAATAAGAAATTTCAACCAAAACTTCAAACTTACCTGGCCTCTCCGTTTTATTCCACGTTGGATTTTTTTTTTTGTCACAATCACTTACCCTCTTAGTCGGTCAAAACACAACAAAAGTTAGCTTCCATTAGCAAACCGTTTCGTCCGTAGCGTAACTGCGTACTCTTATCGCCCGCGTACTCCTATACCACCTTACCCTACTGCCTCAATCCTAATTTTAACAATATTCAAAAGAACACGTATAAAACTGTAATCCCATTATTCCAAAACATCAGTCGCTGAAAATGCGATCGTCATCGTTTATTGAACATTAATACGTAACGCGCGAGAGGACCAGCGATTTTTCGTGATATAGCCCCGAGCACGCGCGTGTGCACAGAGTTCGATGGAGTGGATACTTGATAGACTCGATTATCGAGCACCAGAGGTGAATTGATTAAAATCAAACTAGCCTCTACGCTCGTGCCCTGTAGACCGGCAACGAGAGGGCTGGAGTGCATGTACCGATCGAACAAATATATATATACATATATATATATATATATACATATAGAACAGGCCCAGTTTTAGAGCAACGGGGCCAACCCACGGTGGCTACTTCGACCACCGTGTGTGCAAACAGCGCGCAATTAACATGCAACGATTAAATATGTACGAGGAGAAGAGACCACACATTGGAACGCACGCGAGATAAAGATAGAGAGAGATCCTCAGTGCACATACATCGGCGTATATGGACATACGTATCTATAATATTACGCACGTTAGGTATCTATGTGCGATACGGTTCAACCCTATACCGTTACACCGTTACGTTACCATAGAGGTTCGCCCGCACAGGGTTAATCATCGCGGGGCGAATTCACACGCAACACGACGAGCGGAAGAGAAACGGAGATAAATTAGAAGGGTGCATCTCCTTGTTGGTACAGCCGCTTGATTAGCCTCGCCCTATTTACATATCATTAGCCAATTGTTTGTACGAACGACACTTGACCCCTTCCCCCGTTCCTTTCTTCGTTTTCCAATTTCCATCTTCCACGCTCGCAAATGTACGCCACCAGCCATTGGCAAATGGAGAAATCAGCTTCTTTTTATGCAATTAGGACTTTCGTATTAGGTTATTGAGAAATGAATGTTCGATTAGCCCAAGTACCAAGCTTTATACCCGATACAACTGATATTTCACTTTGACAATTCTTGGTTTTTTAAATTATTGTAAAGACACGTCGTGAGCCTTTCAGACGCACATTTTGGTTTGTGATTATCCGTCGAATTGCCTTTAGCAGATTCAATTTTGTAAACCATCTTCCGCGCTTTCGAATGTACGCCACCAGGCATTGGCAAATGGAGAAATCAGCTTCTTTTTATGCAATTAGAATTTTCGTATTCGGTAATTGAGCATGAAATGTTCAATTAGCCCAAGTACCAAGTTTGATACACACTTTCACAGTTCTTGGTTTTTTAATTTATTGTAAAGGCACGTTATCAGCCTTTCAGACGCACCTTTTGGTTTGTAATTATCCATCGAATTATTTTTAGCAGATTCAATTTTGTAAACCATCTTCCGCACTTTCAAATGTACGCTATCAGCCATTGGCAAATGGAGAAATCAGCTTCTTTTTATGCAATTAGAATTTTCGTATTCGGTCATTGAGCATGAAATGTTCAATTAGCCCAAGTACCAAGTTTAATAAACGATACCCCTGATATTTCACTTTTACAGTTCTTGGTTTTTTTTAATTATTGTAAAGGCACGTTATCAGCCGTTAATCAAATGATAAAGTGTCTTACCGATTAATCAGTGATTCCAGCACCATACAGCAGACCTTCCTCTTCCTCATGCAATTCATTTGAAGCTTAAATTTCCTCTTTACGAGCTTTTCGAGCTTCTCTTTTCTGTAATAAACTTTTTATATTTTGCCGAGCCACGCGCATCTGATCCATTTGCTCGGCGTATACGTAGCTCTGCCTGCCAACTACGATTCGTAGTTCATTCACAACCATTAGTAGGGCTGAATTTTCTTCATTGAATTTTGGAGCTAATCACCAAACGGTCGAGTTTGGGTTTGTTTGGGTTATGAAAATCCAAACAAACCCAAACAAACTACCTAACTGAGCGCTTGGGGGTCGAGCAGAGAGTGTTTATCATTTATATACATACCGTTAGAAGGAATTCGAATATCGTTTTGAAATTTTCAGGGTGTATTGTTAAGATATTTTACTACCGATTTATGAAATTTAAAAAAAATTGATTTTTTGAAGCATCTAAAGTGGTTGCCCGCCTTAAAGGAGATATATATGAAATCGATATATCTCCGATCGATTTCAAAATTGATCAAAGTAACCCCAATCCACGGTAGCGAAAATCGTGCCGGCATTGGTCGGAGGACAGTATCGCGACGTCTGAAGGCTTTAGGACTGATTGGGCGCATTGGTGTAAAAAAACCACTCATCAGTAAAAAGAATCATGCCAGATTGAATGCCAGAAGAATTTTGAAAAGAAAAAAAAATATCAGCATTGGACAGGATCAGATTGGCGAAAAGTGCTTTTTTTCGATGAATCAAAATTTCAATTATTCGAAATTAATGGTCGAAAGTACGTGAGACGTCCAACAGGTATCAGATTCAACATGAGGTATTACATTCTTACGGTAAAACACGGTGGCGGGAAGCTTGAAGTTTGGGGAGCATTTTCTGACGACGGCGCTGGTCCGCTGGTAGAAATTCATGGCAATATGGACGGATGTACAGAAATATATATTGCAATACCATATGCTCCCATTTGCAATGAAAAAAATGCCTCGTGGTTGGGTTTTTCAACCCAATAACGACCCCAAACATGCTTCACCTTTTGTAAAAGATTTTCTTCTGTTACGTCCGGAGAGGTTGGGAAAATATATATATTTTTATGACATATATTTATGGAGTTATAAAAGTCGAGCGGCAAACATTTTACTCCTCCATAAATATATCTGACAAAAATATATATATTTTCCTAACGTCTCCGGACTCAACAGAAACATTTTGGTGAAAGGAAATAGAAATAGCAGGCTCTATTGCTTCTTACACGTGTACGATTGGGCGCATTGTACAAACAAACAAAAAATAATAAGAGAATAACGTCGTACGTGACACTTCAAAGACGAAAAGTACGTCTTCTCGGCCAGAGTTAGCAATAACTATAGTTACTTCAGTATCGAATTCGATTAAAGATACGCGATACAAATGTATCGAGCAACAAGAATTCGATCGATACATCGCTACAAAAGTAGCGACCCGAGTCGAAAAATAAAAGTCTTATTTTACGGCGTATTTTCGGTCTAGACCGAATTCACGTCGAAAACCGGCCGGAATAGCGAACCATTCCGGCCAGGCTTTGCAGGCCGAAAACACGCCTGAACTCTGGATTTCGGTTTCTCCGTCAGCCTGCTTTCTCGGGCCGAAAACACGCTGAAACTTACGATTTCGGCCTCTTCATCAGCCCGCTTGCTCGGGCCGAAAACACGCAGAAATCTGGAATTTCGGTCTCCCCATCGAGTACCAATATTTGGTAATATAATGAGTGATAATTAGTGCAATTCGATCTTGCTTCCTCTTAAATCTCTACGATAATAAAGAAGATCCTTTTCACCGTGTTTTTTTATTCAAAATAATGAATTTATACAGAGCCTTGAGTAAATTAGTTGGGAGTTAAAGTGATGTAAAATTAGGAGTTAAAGTGATGTAAAATTTGAGCTTTGATTAGCTGAATTCTGCCAATTGTTGAACTGTTCTTGTGAGTTCGATTGATAATGAGGAGCCTGTAACCTGCGACGTCGATCAGTAGACCGAAAAAATGAGTATCGGCATATTTTCGGCCTGAGCAGAACGCTGACTGATGTAAGCTGAAATCCCAAGTTTCGGCGTACTTTCAACCTGCAACCCGTTAGGCCGATCAACACGCCGGAACTGAGTTCCGGCGTTTTTTTCCGGCGCAGTTTCGGTACGTTCCGGTTTATAAGTCGCCTGAATTATTACGATTTTAAAAGATTCGCCGTTTTTTCGGTCTAAGTCGCCAACCGTAGGCCAACTTTTACAATTTCGGCCGAATCGAATAAAGTTTTAGGCCTTAGTTTTCGACTCGGGGATCTCCAACAATCACTCGATACTTTTGTATCGAGTAACGAAAAATCCTTTGATACTCGATACTTTTGTATCGAGTAACGAAAAGTTTTTCGATACTCGGTACTTTTATAATATTGTTATTTGTTTAAATTTGTATAAAATTGTTTTTTTGTTATTTGAAATAAAATTGTTAAGTTTTCCGAATGCATATAAATTTTTCAAGAGTTTTTTCATCGTTTTGATTTTTTTTTTTTGCAAATTGTGAAAAATTGACAAAAAGTCGGAAATTTGTTACCTTCCCTCGAGTACAAGGGTTCTGTATTAACCGTAAGAAATTTCAAAACTGTTAGAAGAATAGCTTCCTATTATGAGGCTTTGGAATGGCACAAGTATCGAGTAACGAAAAGCTTTTCGTTACTCGATACTTGTGCCATTCCAAAGCCTCAAAATACGAAGCTATTCTGTTAACAGTTTTGACATTTCTCAAGGTTGATAGTAACGAGTAATGAAAATATATCGATATTCGATTTGAGACGATCCGACGTCTTCAAAAATATGTCGAGGTTAATGGCCATCACTTCGAGCATTTCTTACAATAAATTTTCTGCACAAAAAATTCAATTACATTATTCGGATATTCTTATTGTCAATACCATCACGATTTCCCGTTTTGACACGTGTATTTTGGTGAAAAATCATTTCAAGGTCATGATATAGATCGTAGAATTCGTCCGAATATCAGCTACAACATCTTAAAGCCTTATATACGCAATTTCACCGATTTTCGAAGGTACTATTCTAGACGCGGTTAAAAAAAATGACGCATAAATTGACAACATTTTTTTTACAGATCATTTATGCACATGGTTAAGTATATGTAAAAAAAATCAGAAATGTTAACAAATGGCGAAGATATAACATAATAAAGCAATGTATTTTTTTTGCGCGCGCGTTGATGGTGAAAGTTCTCGGCATCGATGTGGGTGTCTGAAAAAAAATGAACATATTTATAATTGCATAATGAATGTATCTTCAGTGTGAACCAACAATATTATTTTTTTTAAAATTATTATAATAAAAATTCGAAACTTAACGTTTTTTTACTCAATTTTCTGTCGGTATTTTATTTTTTATATTTTTTTGTGTCATTGAAATTTTTGTTTCTGTGGTTCACACGATAGGTGATGATACTAAGAATATGTTGTAAAAATTTAAAAGCGATCTGAACCTTCGTTCAAGAGTTAGAACTTTCACAAGGTTCAAAAAAGTGAATCGTGGAAACACGGCTTTGAAGTTGGCAGTCGGGCGCGCGGCGCGGTATCTATTATAAATGCAATCTTACCTTATTTAATAGCATCCTGCGCTATATGTGGGGCCTTCCTCGGCATCTAAAACGTCTCCAGCATGTTTTTTCTATGTAGGGATAATAAGTGAACAATAGAAAAGGGTAGTTGCCGATCTAGCGCACCTGTCTCCGTATAGCGCGGCCGGTTACCGCCGCTACCTGCCTGCTTCCAAGAAAATAAAAGTTTTTACGCTCCAAATGCTGTAACTTTAACAATTTTTGGAATTTTTCAATTCTGTAAAGCTTAAAATATTCCTAACCGTTCAGGCTAATAGAATCAAAAATTAAAAAAAAACTGAAAACTTTTGAAATTTTTCGCGTATATAAGGCCTTAATAAAAAAAAATATTCCCATTTTAAAAACCATTGATGACCTTGAGAACGCAAAAACTATGACCTTGACAAAAATGAATATTTCACCACTGTATCAGCCCTTCGAAATCAATCAAATTACCTCTTGACATTTTTTTCGTCACTCTAAAAGCAACGGAGATATTTGCGGTGGTCACGTTAAATGGTCCACCCTGTATAATTAATTGTTTTTAAATATAAGTGAATACACGTTGTCATAGCTCGTTTATTTTTTCCTCGCCGTCGTATTTCAATGCAGTAAGCCTGAAAAAATACGTTGGTCCAAAACTTTTGCACGCAACTGTATCTATAGAGCAGACAACAAAGCATCCATGACACTCATCTAAGCCGTAAAAAAATTCTTCCTCTCTCATCGTCCCATTCCGGACGCCAAATTGGCGAGCCAACCTCGATTTACAATTAGCCTCGACGTACCATCCCCCCTCTCTCTCTCTCTCTCTCTCTTTCGCTTTTCTCCTTCTCTCCCATTATTAGCCGGTCACGTATACGCCGTGCGGATCACCCGCGAGGAACGGTTCAATCGATTTGCGGGAGAAAGAAAATAGAGAAGAAAAATCTCGGTTTAGTTAAGTAAATTGCATGGAATAGTTTGATGGGGAGGAGCGCATGCTCAAAATTCTGTGCAACGAGTGTTTGAACAGGTCTCTCACTCGCTCGAACCCTCACTCGTGCTGTCAAATATTGAATCGTTCAACCGTTTGCCCGAGGACTATACTTTGTAGTCGGTAGCAACGCTGTGACGTTTCTCTGCGATGGAAAGAGACGAGAGGGGTCCTAATTGATGGCAATTGGTCGGGCTTTTAGCAAGCCTGCTTTCGGGATAGGGATATAATCGCTGATCAAACCTCAGTGATCGCTCGAAATTGCGTTTGATCGTACGCTTTGCACGCAATTAATTGATCATCGGCTCGTTTACTTCAAATCGTTTATTCGGAAAAAAAATACGAATTATTTATTTCATTCGACAATCACACTCTTCGTCTACACACGGTTTATCTCAACAGTTTTTAGCACAGTCTTTTTTTTCAAATATTCTTTCGAAATATTTCCAATTGAGAGCTCAACGTTGTGTCGTACAGAAGAGAAATTTGACATTCGTAATACAACGTTAAGATACGAACAAAAGACGAAACAGCGAAAGAAAACGAAAATACGGATCGTTACAATCGCGTTGTGTGGCACTTTTTTCATACCGCGGGTCCGAGCACTCTCTCCTTTCGCAGAACAGTGTCGTAAAACAAAAAAAACGGAAAAAAAAAAGAAAGATACACTTGTCAATTATCGAACTAAGAGAAACCTCGCACATTTCGGCTCCTCGTTATGTCAGTGTTTCGTGTACACTCGTCACTGACACTTCGATCGTTCGTCGATAAAGAACGTTTTTTTTTTTACCGTAATTAACTCAACCGCGGACAAGAAAAAAGTTAAAGGGAAAGAGGAAAAATACCATTTTAAATTACTATTAAGGCAGTATGGTAATATGGCTTGGTATTGTTTCAGGAATATATTTTTTTTTCATCGTTATGTCCTTTTTCTTTACGTAGGAACAAGCTTTCGACGTATTCCCATAGTATTTATTCTACTCTCAAATCTCTCGGCTCTTTGAGAATTTTATATAAAAATCTTGACTGTCAGCCGTTCAAGATTCACTTCAAAATATCGCGTCGAATCAGGACCGCAATTTCTTTATTTTTTTTTTCGCGAACGATATGTGCGTGTTTTTCCTCCAAGAATAGCCGATCTCCACTGGCCCCATTATTTGCTATCGATACGCTGTTACAGTCAACCCGACAAGATTCTCGTCCACTCGTAAGTGGTACAAGTTTATCGCTCTTCTTTACCCTCACGCTTATAATTATTTACGTATGACGTAGTAATCATAGATCATAGTCATTCGTGACCACGAGAAAACAATTGCTTGTCATTCATTTGTGGAAAGACAAAAAAGTCCTCGATATATCGAGCGATTTCAGGCTTTAAAGCGGGAAGAACATTTTTTTTGGCGCTATAAATCCTATTTATGCTCAAATTGCAACGGTGTATTATGAAGAAAAAAAAACATAGAGCCAATGAAAACGACAAAACGAGCCCCTTGCTGCGATATTTAGGCCGATCGGGCGAAACAAGAGAAATCGCCTACGTTAACAAATTCGCTCTCTCTCTCTCTCTCTCTCTCGTATGTTAAAAATCAACATTTCGCGTGTGGATCAACGTCCCGTCGAAATAAAAATAGTTGAATGTTTTTTGTAACGAGCCTAGGCTCACCCTGTCCAGGATTATCCGCCGTAATACGTCGAGAACTAGTCACGATTATTTATAAAGGTATCCTCAAACGATTTTTGTCTCGTTCGAGCTCTGCTCATACGTTATGGTAACAATATCTGAGTGCTTTTGCGTCGGATAACTCGAGATAGGATCGTTGTGAAACTTTGGTCGCGATATTTTTTTTTTTTTTTTTTCAATATCTCGTTTTAATTGGTACTACGAGGATCTCCGCGTTGAACAACGCGCGACGCCTCGAATTCGAGCACGAGCTTCGAATATCGAAGCGAGAACGTGCTCTTGGTTTACGGCAAAATAAAATAATATCGATTTTGCATTCTCGACAATTTTTCAAACATTGTCAACGATCTTTCGAGATATATTTCATTTCTATGCGAAGAAAATAAAAAAAAAAGAACAATAACGAAGACGGTATTGGATATTCGTATCCTAATTATCCTAAAGATTGGCAGTTTTATCACCATTCTTAGCCTGCATCATAGCAGTCTCGAATTGTTCGAGAACTTGTATGCTCTCAGGCGAAACGTTGCTGATGCGCAGCTCTTCGATCGCCCCTTCCCTAATGTCCTCGTCGATGATGGGACAGTCCTGGTCCTCGTCCTCGACGTCCTCCTCGTTGTCCTCCGTCTCTTCGTCAATCTCCAAATTATCATCGCCGCCGCTCTTCCCGTTCTTCGGTATCGTCGCTTTGTTCCAAGCGATCTCCGTCGTACCGACGGGCGACGGAGTCTTAGCGTCGATACCGTCAATCTCCGCATTGCCTTTCGCGGCAAATCCGGCAAAGGAATCAACGGGATTTCTACGGTAAAGCGGCAAATCCCGCGAGTCGAGACTCTTCCTGTCGGACCTCATGAGAATACGTGGAATCGGATGACGCTCGAGTCTCGCAGCTTCGAGCAACTCGCGCCCGGTGCGGTCTTCCGTTGTCCTGCGACGATTCGGAAAGTGACGATTGTTCAGGCTCGCTGCTGTCGCTTCTTCCTCGTTTTTTCGCGTTAACTTTGCTCTAGATGGCGCTGATAGATGCGCTTCTTCCAATTTCACGTGTTCGGTTGGTGAAATGACCTGGAAACGTTCGGGCTCGATTGTTGTTCGCTCGAATTCGTCGCCGTTGTCATCATCATCATTGTCGTCGTCGTCGTCGTCGTCGTCATCGTCGTCGTCGTCGTCGTCGTCGACGTCGTCATTGTCGTCGTTGTCGTCGTCATCGTCGTCGTCGTCGTCGTCGTCGTCGTCGTCGTCGTCGTCATCGTCGTGTCCGTAGCTGTTTCTTCCATCATCGTCGAGGATCTCTCGCGATGACGACGTTCCTTCGCGCAGTTTCGATTCTCCAGTACGATCGGCGAGGTTATCGGGCTTGTTATAGCCTGCGAACAATGAGTGGAATTTATCAGCGACGGACCTGTACTTGTCGCTGTCGTCACGGGAGAAACGGCTCTCCGTTTTATTCGTGCCGGTCTCGCGTTCATCCTCGACGAACTTGTCTTTATCGTCGAAATTCCCTGCGTCCTCAGAGGCGACAACGTTGCGATCCTCGATGGTTGATGCTGGTGGTGGTGATGATGTTGATGATGTTCCGTTGGAATTTCTCGAATTTTCGTGACGCTCGCCTCGCGCAGTTCCGTCGACGCACGCACGATCCCGTAATTCATCCAGGTTGTCGAAGTTAAGGTTGTCAGGCGCGACTGATCGTTGGCCTCGTCTATTGTCGTTCGGTTGTACGATTCTCGTGAGTCCCGGGACTGCTCTATTGGACGATCTCTTCCAGCCGCGCGTGATCGACTCGGCGAGACGTCCGGTGAGCTTGCCGAGTTCGCGCTGCTGCTGTTTCTGCTCCTTGAACGTCGTCGTCGTCGTTGTCGTGTCGACGATCTTTTTTCGCGCATCTTCATGGACTCCCGCGGCCCCCCTTCCGTGGATCTTTCCATCCCCTTGATTATGTCGCGACGGCTCGTTGACGCTCGTACGTGCCTCGTCGGTTTCTCCTGATGCCTCGGCGAGTCTGTCGTTGTACTTTTGGGACTTTTGGGACTCGTATATCGGCAATTTGTACGTATAGGAGAGCCCTCCGCCGTGAGAATCGGCCGACTGCGGCACGTAGGTGACGCTCGATCTTGACAGGTGATTGTTAACGACGATCGTTGTTGTGTACGATAATTTTCCCGCGTTGGACGTACTTCCGCGCACGATATCATTGCCTTCGGACTCGACGAGCGACGACGACTCGTCGACGACGTGGCCACTGGACTTTGGCAAGGTAATTGCCCCACCGGGGATGGCGTTCGGCGCGATCGGGATGAGGAAGGTCGAGCCTGATAACTTGTTGATGCAACAACTGGCACCGACGATCTGTTGCCGCGCATTTGTACCAATTTTATAAAATCCACGAGACGCTTTATCGACCTCTGGCTCTTCTCCTGCTTTCCCAGCAACTCCTGGCGCGTACGATGCTGCAGCTGACAACAGAGGAAGACACAGAACGTATTAATAACAATCTCTAGTTTCTTTTCTTCGGTTTTAGCTTTTTTTTTCTTTGAGGCACTCAAAATATATGTGCTTTAGAAAAAAAAAAACGTAAATTTCATTTGTGCGCTCGTCCGAAAACGAAACACTGCGCATTGTGTCTGGTATCGCCACCGTTCTGTATACATTTTTTTTCATAATGTTAATATTCCTGTTTTCAAATTACATATTATTTATACATAAGAATACGTATATATACTTTTCTATATAAATATATGATTTGATATAAACTGATATACAAAATCAGCGTCGTCATTCGAACCCTCTGAAACTATATTTTGACGATACGAGACACAAATTTGATAAAAATAAAAATAACATCTCACGATACACGAGCCATTTTTAAACGAGAGACATGCTTTTTTATTTGTGCACAAAAAAGATAAATAAACGTACTCGCGAAATAAAAATTAGAAACTATATTTTCGATACGGTGTATATCGCTGCAATGAACTTCGCCAATGTAGCAAGCTACGCGCTATGAGGACAGCGTCTCAATATTGCGACGTCGGAATGATATTTACTTAAAAAAAAAAAGAAGTAAATTGCGGAAAAAAAAGAACGAAAAAGTAAAGAGGTTGCAGGTTTTTTTATGACAATAAAAGCTTTCGGAATGTCTCCGTATCGATTAGAGTACGACGAGAAACACTGAGACTGAAAAAGTTAAAAAAAAAAACAACGTTTTTAATAAACAACGAAAATAGACTAAAAACCATTAGAGAGAAAAGGAGCATTCCAAAATAATCAATGTGTAAAAACGTTCAAAATATCGTATCTGGTTTTTTCTTTTCTACGCAGGCCCACAGGACGAACCTGAATTGACTGGCCGAGTAGTTGAGATCGCTTTTCCAACTCGTAAACCTGCAATCTCAGATCCGAGTTTCGCTCACGGTGCTCATATACTTCTCTCTCTTTTTCCTCTGCAAGACATTTCGCGTTCAATACGTGGATTGAGAGTACGTGGATTTGTAATTTTTTTATGTGTATTCTGTTGTTGTTGTTTTTTTTTTTGCAGCCTACACACGTGATCGACCAAAAAGTTCTTCTCAAATTGACAAAAAGTCTCGTATTCGCGGTGCGGGCTCGCTTTCGACGTACTCGCGGCGATTTACGTGGACCACTTTTGCGCATCGTCGCTTTTTGTTTTGTTTTGTTTGGGTTTGTTTCTAGTACTGGTAACTCGATCTTTGAAGTCTCCGACGACCCTGGCACGTTATCTCCTTGCAGTCAATATCTAAAATTTGGTAATTCTCTGCATTACAATCCGACGGGATACGGCCTTGTCTTTTATTTTTCTTTTTTTTTTCTTCAAAACCCCCATAGCTCTTTTTGCTCTTTCCACCGGAGGGAAGAGAATAAAAAGGAGAAATTGAAAGGGATGCCAAGGGATCAGCTGTTCATTTGCCAAAGTACAAGAACTTTTTTGTCAATCGCATGGAAATTCAAACGCAAAAAAAAGCGTTTGGTTTGCTCTTTTCAATTCTTTTTGAAAATCGTTTGATCGTTAATGTGCTCTCTGAGGCGATAATGGAGATTTTTCTATTGCATTCCGCAGTGGTATTACCAAGCTCGTCGTTCTTCTTTATCAGGCCAGTCGAGTCCATCGTTTTGAGAACACATTTGGGACAAAGTCTCGGCGGTGGCGGCGATACAGAGTGACAAGATACGTGATAATTCGCCTCGCAATTGTCACAGTTGGTCAACGTTCCTGTAAAATATCAAGCACACCACGTGTCGATTGATTTTTCTCCCACATGCAACAGTTCATTATTTTCCAACAGGTTTTTATCGCATTTGTTGTCTATGAATGTACAATTTTTTTTCAATTTTTACGAATTATTGGAAACTAGCAAATCGCTCAGTTTCTTATTAATTTACAGTAAAATCTCGATTAACCGAGCGCGGATTAACCGGGCCAAGCTCTCGCCACTTATATTTTCACGACCAATTTGATCGGAGATTGTATTGTGTTGACATTCTGGAAGTCGTTGAATATCAAAGAGACAATTTAGGCAAACGCTTGTGCATGGAGTGGAGTAAAAAATGAAAGTATTGCACGATCGTTTCGCAAAATAATGCCGGCAGAAGACGACATTGAGATCCATGACCATGTTTTGAAGACATTTGATAATATTCTATCGTTTTATGGCTTTGCAGCAGTGC
The DNA here is from genome assembly GCA_963932345.1 of Ophion ventricosus. Classification (NCBI taxonomy): domain Eukaryota; kingdom Metazoa; phylum Arthropoda; class Insecta; order Hymenoptera; family Ichneumonidae; genus Ophion; species Ophion ventricosus. The sequence goes on from OZ010723.1 coordinate 3,767,768, forward strand.
TACAAGAAGTAAATGGATCGGTAAACAAAGAATAATCGGAAATCGAGTTGTGGTTGCAATATGATAATTGTGATTCGGGACATGAAGTTATCATGGACGAAGAGTCGATACGGAACGTGTTAAGGCCTTATATACGCGAAATTTTTTAAAATTTTTCATTTTTTTATTTATTTTTGATTCCATTAGCCTGAACGGTTAGGAATATTTTAAGCTTTACAGAATTGAAAAATTCGCAGGATGCTATTAAATAAGGTAAGATTGCATTTATAATAGATACCGCGCGGCGCGCCCGACCGCCAACTTCAAAGCCGTTTTTCCACGATTCACTTTTTTGAACCTTGTGAAAGTTCTAACTCTTGAACGAAGGTTCAGATCGCTCTGAAATTTTTACAACATATTCTTAGTATCATCACCTACCGTGTGAACCACAGAAACAAAAATTTCAATGACACAAAAAAATATAAAAAATAAAATACCGACAGAAAATTGAGTAGAAAAATTTTAAGTTTCGAATTTTTATTATAATAATTTTTTTTAAATAATATTGTTGGTTCACACTGAAGATACATTCATTATGCAATTATAAATATGTTCATTTATTTTTTCAGACACCCACATCGACGCCGAGAACTTTCACCATCAACGCGCGCGCAAAAAAAAATACATTGCTTTATTATGTTATATCTCCGCCATTTGTTAATATTTCTGATTTTTTTTTTTCATATACTTAACCATGTGCAAAAATGATCTGTAAAAAAATGTTGTCAATATATGCGTCATTTTTTTTAACCGCGTCTAGAAAAGTACCTTCGAAAATCGGCGAAATCGCGTATATAAGGCCTTAAAACAATCGAACACATTGCCTATGGGATCAGAGGTAGAAGATGAATCCGACAGCGATGATAGTTTGCTATCGATTGAGGAGGTTGGAGCGGTCCAGTTGAGTCAAACGACGGTTTGTGAGTTTTTTTTCAATAAACTTTTTAAAAAATGCATACGTGGTGCAGTTTTATTCTATAGATGCTAAGTTTTCATAAAATATATAATTCAAGGGCAAAATTATGCATTTTTATACTTATATTGCGTTATCATAGAGATTGATAATATGCCATGGGAATACTGGTCGGAGGAGGCTGTAAAGGGAAGGGACAAGGAAATATGGGCGAGGTTAAGATGTGGCAACATAGGAAGAGCGGGGAAGAAAGGGAAAAATGAATGGAAGTACAGGATATGTAAAGAACAGAATGAAACTTCGGAGCACCTGATAATACGTAAAGAAAAAAAGCAGTGAGTTAGTAACAGAGAAAGCAAAAAAGAAAGCAGAGGAGTGGATGGAAGGAATAGATGATGTTGTAGTAAAGTTGACAATTATAAATATGTTCGGTGGGAAAATACAAAAAGGGATATGTGAATATTTTATGGAAATAGAGGAAGTGTGCCAAAAAAGGAGTAGGGAGGAAGGGGAAGGCAAAAGAAATGGAGTAGAGGAATATATGAAGAAAAAGTGAGAAATGTTAGAGAGTAAGAAGTACAAGAATGTGAAATTAAGGCCGTCTTCTAGTCTAGAATTTTGAAAAAATCGATTTTTTTCTGCATATTTTCAATGTTTAGTATTTCAAGAATATACCCTCCAAAGGAAATTTGGAAATTTCAAATATTAACGGAGTTACAGCTGTAATTAGTGAGGTGGAAACTTAACCGGCGCTCTCAGACGTGATGAACAGCGGATTCACCGCTCTGAACTCCGAACTTCTCATCATCAAAAAACATCAAAAGACTTCGATTTTGAAGAAGAAGGAGTATTTTATGGACCAGGAATCGCCGATTAACGAAATGTAAGTATATGTACCATTATATGACTTAGACTGCCTGAAACTGTACTCGAATCTTTAAACGCGTTTTTCTCGAAACTACTTTATTCGAGACGGTTGACATGATATCTCAAGTTGTAATGAACCGATTTACTTGAAATTTTTTGTGGACCTTCTCTATACACCCCTCTATCGCCCCTACCAGATTTATCGCGAAATTTTGTTACTAATTATTTTAAAAAAATCAACAATCGTGAAAAAAAACGGCAAAAAATGACCTTTTTTTTTTAAACAGCCGCCATTTTGCGATTTTTTTTTCTTTTGCCTGAGGTAGGGGCTATAATGACATCCTTACTAATTAGGAATCTATTTTTTTTTTTTCAGATGACCAGGAGGGTTGGAATCATGTCAACCAGGAGAGGCCGTTTTTTTTTCCACCCCCGCTTTACCAGCCTGCATCTACCAGAATTATGAATTTTTTTTTTCGCCAATTTTTTTATACAATGTCAAAGGATGAATAAATATATGGTAAAAAGATAGATACGGAAATATTTTTTGTTTTTTTTTTTAATCGCATGTTGAAAAATCCCCAAATTTTGGCCCTCTAGACTAGAAGACGGCCTTAAGTGAATTAATATGTAAGCGGAAAGTTACGATATTGGAACAAAAAAACTTTTGTAAAAAGTTGTACAAATAAAACTCGTTTGATTGACACTTTTATTACGTGAAAAATAAAAAAAATGTTGTTTTACTACCAACTTGACAAAATATAACATTTATCATTAATATAGAAGAGTCGTAATCTTTCATTAGATTAAAACGATTAAAAATATTAAAAGATTAAAAAGATTCGTAATCTTTTATCAAATCTTGATGGTTCAACATTGAATATATATGGTTTTCGATCGTTTACAAATAGTTTACGTTAATCCGTTAATAGAAATGGTTTATCTTGGTGTTAAATATCCAAAAAAATTGCATCACTCGTAACGTGAACGTCTTGCCCATCTCATCAATCGCAAAAATACATTCATTAAACTATTTTTTGACTCTGGTATTTTAGGGTGAAAAAAAAATCAAAAAATTCGTAATGACTCAGTATAGTCGGGACACTAAAATATATATTTTTATCTACATATTTAAAAGGCAAAGTCCTGACTGACTGACTGACTCATCGTCGCCCAACTAAACCGCTAAATGTAGAAACGTGAGATTTGGACGGCATGTTGATTTTGTTATGTAGGCACCATTTAAGAAGGGCTTTTTCGAAATCAAACCTTTAAGGGGAGAAAAGGGGTGGCAGAGTTTTTATGGAAATTAAAGAAAAATCTTATCGTATTTACTTGAAATTTGGTATTAGTGCTCTTGACACAATTAATGAAAGACGTATTTTAGCGTTTTTAGAAATTCAATCCCTAAGAGGTGAAAGGGGATGGCAAAGTTTGTATGGAAAATAAAAAAATTAGGTCAAATTTACTTGAAACTTTGTATAAATGCGCCTAGACACAATTAATGAAATTTCAGCGTTTTTGGAAATTCAATCCTTAAGGGGATAAAGGGGTAGCAAAGTTTGTATGGGATAAGTTTGATTGTAAGATAAAACAATTCTGTGACCGACTCGCTGACTGACATATAGACAACGGACAGCCTAAACCACTGAACATAGAATCATGGAATTTGGAAGATATGTTCCCCACAAGATGTAGAGGTGCATTAAAAATCTCCGAAACTATGTTGTAAAACTGATTGATTTTTCGACGGTCAATGCATCCTAAATTAATCTCTCGGTGATATAAATTACAAATCGCCTACCACCATTTCGATTTTGGTATCGAAGCTCCTTAAGAAAAGACTATTTATGTTTCCGATGTTTTTTTTAAATTAAACTTCAGTTATAAATGTTGCTCAAATTGACCTTCTTTACTCCGTATGCATGCAACAAAAGTTATTTCGTGCTATTACAGCCACAAATAAAAAAAAGTTATGACGATTTAAAGGCGAAATTTCGGGTAATTAAAAAAAAACGAAAGAAAATCATACCTCAATTATCGTGACACTTAGGACATAGGGTCTAAGGATGAAAAAGTTAGCAAATGAGCCCCGCAATCTACCAAAAAAAAAAACTTTGTCGATCCATGTGCCAAACACCCTGTACATTGTTTTTTTCATAATACCGAATCAAAAACAAAACATGATATCAATTTCGATTATCCGTAGATTCTTTGGTCAAACCCTGTGCGGTTAATCGAGGTTTAACTGTACATACGAAAGATTGAAGTTCCTTTTAGAGACATCTACAGTACCGATAGAGGGCTCTGAAGCCGAAAGCCACGAGGCACTTACCTGGATTCCTGCAGTTTATGCATACAGCCGAATCGTTCTCAATTCTCTCGATGGTGAGGCCCGAGGGTAGGCCCGGAATGTGCACGGCCTTGCTGCTCAGCGACTGGCTCGTTTTCATGGCCGTCGTCGTCGTCGTGCAGGTCGTCGATGGCATTTGTCCATTCTCGCTCTCCAATCTCGTCATTTTGTTGGGAAAGACGCGGCTCTCCGACATGTTTCGCAGTATGTTCGGCCTCGTGGTCGTCGCCTTTTGCGTTGGTATCAACGACTTCGACAAGCCTCGCGATGGCGGCGACGTGGATTTTGGCGGTACGATCACATTCGTCGATTTGGTGCTAATCGGCGGCGGTGACGGCCCGTTCAAACGCGCCGTCGTTTGACGAGTTTGGGGCACGTTGTTCCCCGCTGACTGTAGATAGTTGTGGCGTTTTCTCTTCTGCAATGTTTTTTTTTTATATAAACAATCCGGATTTCTTGAGACAATTTTTAATATTTTTTTTTCAAAAATAAAATAATTTAAATTCACAAAACTTTAGTATACCACATTTTTATAACGGATTAAAAAGTATAAAATAATTTCTCCTAGCCCCATACAGATTTATAACCCCATACAGATTGTCCTGAAAATTTGGGATTGTGAATTTTTAATAGCTATAAAAATACTTTTAAGATTTAAAACGAAAAATGTGGGGCGCATGCAGTAGATAATTGATGCACGAATAGTTCACTTGAGTCACTAACAATTTTATTGCACCGCAAATGATATGAACTGTTGTGTGAATTTTCTCAACGACAGCTACTCCCTACACTCCTTACTACTACACGGAGAGAATTAAAAAGTAATTTTTGTCGTGAATTTCACGGTAAAAATTACCGCGATATATTTCAATGTGGTGACAAGTGAGAAAAGCATAATAATTCGTATGCGACAAGTTTTTTTTAACTCACGTTACAGAAAATTTCAAATACGTAGCTAAAATTTTACTATACAAGAAGGGTAGCGCGCACGATAATTTTTACCGAGAGCACAATACATTTTCCTATAACACTCATTAAATTTTATAATAAATCTTAAAATAACTGTTATAAAGACGATACTTTTTTATAGACATTTTTCAAAGGCATAAAATAATAAAATGCACAGTAAAATTTCGCTGATATTATATATTTTTTTAAATTTAAGTTTTGCGTATTTTGTTACACATCAAAATTTACTAGAAAATCTGGTAAAATGTTCTATCTGAAGAAGAAATTTCATTTTATTTTCGTGAAAATCTGTGTTTTACTCAGTAATAATAAGCGAAGTTTCAGGGTTGTCATCTGGTTACCATTACTGCACGGTAATTTTTAACATTTAATTCTCTCCGTGTATCTATTGCATGCGCCCCACGTTTTTCGTTTTAAATCTTACAAGTATTTCCATTAAATAAAAAATCCCCAATCACAAATTTTCAGGACAATCTGTATGGAGTTAAAAATCTGTATGGGGCTAGGAGAAATAATTTTATACTTTTTAGTCCGTTTTAAAGACGTGGTATACTAAAATCTTTTTTATTTAATTATTTTCTGCTTCTTAGTCTTGTATGTGTGAAATTTTTATTTCTCTATTTATTTGTTTTTTTCGCAATTGTTTTCCTCTTTTTCTCACTCTCTGTTACACACTCAATTCTTCCATCTGCAACCTGTTGCAAACTGTTAAATATTGTATATATTATTTAAATATATACAATATCTATTTGTATATTATATTATTTATATTATTATCTATCTATCTATCTATCTTCTAAATATATAAAAGGCAAAGTCCTGACTGACTGACTAATTGACTCGTCATCGCCCAGCCTAAACCGCTAAAGGTAAAAACGTAAAATTTGGGGAGGATGTTGATTTTATATGGGAGGCATCGTTTAAGAATGGATTTCTCGAAATTCAACTCCTAAGGGGGTGAAAGCGGGTGGCAAAGTTTGTATGGGAAATAATACTTTTATGGTCGAATTTACTCGAAACTTGCTATTAATGCTCTTCGATACAATTAATAAAATACGTATTTCGGCGTTTTTCAAAATTCAGCCCTTAAGGTGGTGAAAGGAGGTGACAAAGTTTGTACGGGAAATAATATTTTTATAGCCAGATTTACTTAAAACTTGTTATTAATGCTCTTTGACACAATTAATAAAACATGTATTTCGGTGTTTTTCAAAGTTCAACCCTCCGCGGTCACCCGAGGTCGAAATGACCCCAAGCGGCAACTTTTTATAATAAATCGCCCATTTTTCACGATTATTGGTCTTTATTTCACTCCGAAATAGCTCTTTAGATATAAGAATAAATTCCATCTTTGAATCACCCAGTATAGAGCAATTTTTTTTCTTTAAACTATCATATCTCAAGAGTATCACCCTAAAATTTTATGAAAAAAAATTGAAAATTGCAAGAGTTATGATTTTTTTTAGTAAAAAAGGGCTTTATTTTTTTTCCGCCATTTGTAAAATCCTATTAAAATATAATCCCGAGGATGCCACATTCTAGAATATTCAAACTAATATCCTGAATTTTTATGAGTCATTCGAAACGATACGGTCAACGCGGCAATCGTTTAAACATGGCTGGATCATTGCGACCCCCCCCCGCCCGTGACCGGCATGTTTATAGCCAAAACGTGTGACCGCGAATGGTTAAGTTATTCCTTTTCCGGAGGGCCGTATTATGTGGGCGCATAAACCAGGGCCTTCTTGAATCATTAGTAAATTACAGTGACGCGTAATGAAAATAAGTTGCAATTAATTATTATACCCAACGATGAACTGGAATGACAACATTCGCATAAATTTTGTACATTTAGACATTTTTACATGTTCTGTGAGAAGTCACAGTAACGAAAATTCTTCTGCTGGTCGCATTTTTATAAGTTTTATCATTAATATTTTCTTCAAACATTTGGTGACTCCCTGTTTTTATTGTCGGTACAGAATCTTTAGAATTTGTTACATACTTGGAGCAGTTTATATCAGAAATCTAGGGTTACTTAGTACATAAATTGTCAGATAGAAATATGGCCAGCATGTCATCTCCATAGAGTGCTGCATAAATTAGACAGTTTTTAAAGTCGTTATTTTTTGTAACTTCTGTACTCCTGTAACTTGGCTTCAAATTTTATCAGTATATGGGAATATGGTATACAAAGAATTGCTGTATTAAAGTCTAGCTTTCTGACCACAGCTTTTTTCGCGCAAATTAAGTATGCACTGTTTGTACCATTTGTTGGTTTACAAATGAACAACAATGGGACGTACAACATCGATTAAAATTTTTTTTAACTGTTCAAAACTTATAGTTTCCGCGAGCGAAGTCGCGGGCAGACAGCTATCTATATATATATAAAAATGAATCCTTCTCTGTTTGTTCCGTATGCGTTCCTATACCATTCATCCGATTGCGACGAAACTTTGGTGAGTTGTTATGCGCATGCCCGCGAAGGTTGTTATAGATAGATAGATAATTTATATCTATCTTCTCTGTCTGTTTGTCATCCACTTCTGAGCTATGTTTAAAGACTCAAGTCTCTAGCTCATCCGTAAGTTAGTTTAAAATCGATTGCAAAATTTGTACCGAACAGACGAACAGACAGACAAGAAAGCGAGTTAATAAAAAAAACGTGGTAAAAAAGCTGTGCTCACTGGGAAAAAATTAAGTTCAAAACAGTTGAAAAAAGAGGCTTGGTCATTGAAATTTATTCGTTTTACTGGCGCGACGGAATTAATTAGTTCCCAATTAATTCTTCATTTTGTTATGCATAAGACACTTTATTATTGTTTAAATAAAGAAAAATATCTTCAAAATTTCGAATATATATTTTATCCATTTTTGATATGTCAAAATATAAAATATTCTTTAATTCAATGAAAATCGAATGATAATTTTTTCATTTCTTTACCGTGGGCATGTCGAAGCTCGAGTAGACAAACTGAGGATTCGCCGTACTTCGACGCTTTCTCTCGGCTCGACGGTTCTGCAGTTCAGTGGATCTGATGGTCGTGATCAGTCCCAATACCTCGAGGAAGCTCAGCTGTTCGGTGCACTTTATTCGGCGCTCCTCCAAAGGTTCCTCCGACATTTGTCGCTCCTTCTCGCGGCGATTATTCTCGACGCTGACCTCGATTACTTCCTCGTCATCGGCGGACAGCGTTTCCACCGAGATTGAGCGCTCTCTGTGACAAAATTAAACCCAAACTTATTTCATCCCTACCTCCATAATTCCCCATTCGCGCGTTTTTACTTTCTCGATTATCAAACTCATATAATAAAAAAAATGAATTCGAAAGGAACAACTGACTTCTTCAGGGAATTGTTCCGTCGAGTCGTGACGTCACCGTTGTGGACGACATCCTCGTAATGCTCTTTGGCGCTAACGAGGCGAACATTGTCGTGGCCATTGCTGACAAGCCGGACTTCCGAAACACCGTCGTTTCTCGTCTCGTTGTTAGCCGTGATGTGATTGTTGTTGTTGTTGAGTCCTAGCAGCGAAGCCACGGAAACTTTTACATCCTTCGTGTTAACCGCCTTGAAGTCGTCGACTTCCTTGCGCAGGCGTTGCATCACTTGCTTCTGCGCGTTCGACAGAACAACAACAACAAAAATCAGAAAACGAAACTTTAATATCGTCTTTACTTGCAATCGAGCTGCTCGTCTCTTTTACGAACTTGTTAAACATTCTCATTGCATTTGCCTTTATACATTTATAGATATGTACAGATAAATTTAATTTTATGAACAGCTTTGTATACATTATTCAGCAATTTTTTTATTGTTTATATGTAAAAGATTAAGTTGGTACATATTAATATAACAGGGTGTCTAATATATATACCAGGTATGTAAATATGAAACCGGAATTTTTGCATAAAAAATACACGTTTATTGTTTGAAAATGATGAAAAATATTTTATTCGAAGTATTGTCCATTGCTAGCTATACATTTTTCCCACCTGGCTGGCAATTTGTGGATGCCACGCCAAAAAAAAACTGTTAGTCTTTTGAGGCAAACCAGTCATCGAGCCATTTTCGTACATTTTCGTAAGAAGTAAAGCGCTGCTCAGCAAGTGCGTGTCCCATCGATGCAAATAAGTGGTAATCGGGCGGAGCCAAGTCCGGTGAGTAAGCCGTATGTGAAAGTATTTCCCAACTAAACGCCTCAATCGTTTCCTTTACTAGTTTTGCTGTGTGTGATGGTTTATTATCATGAAGCAAAATCACTTTTTGTTGCCCTTTTTTTGATATTCTAGTCGTTATTCACGCAAAGCTTGATTAAAATCGATCATTTGTTGTCGGTAGCGTTCAGTGTTAACAGTTTCATTGTCATCCTCATCCAACAATGCTTGCAATTCGCTGTCTTCAAACTTTTTCCGTGTCCTACCACGTTCTTCGTTTCTCACGTCAAAATCGCCACTTTTGAATTTTTTAAACCATTCAAAGCACTGTGATTTGCCAAGAGCATGCTCACCGTAAGCTTCGAAAAGCATTCGATGCGATTCTGCAGCAGTTTTCTTCAAATGGTAACAGAAAATTAATGCTGTCCGCAAATCGTAATTTCCAGGCACAAAATTCGACATGTTCAACGCTAAACAAACTATGTTGGGGTATGAAACTTGTATTGTTGTGAGTTAAAAATCTTTGTCAGATGTCAACAGAGCAAATGACGCCAATAAGGCGACTTGACGGTAACTACATTGACAGCTAGGGCCATCTATGGGCAAATTCCGGTTTCATATTTAAAGACCTGGTATATCTATTAGGTCCTATCATAATTCGGTGGAAACTCTTATTTTTTCACAGTTGCCATCCTGTTTGTGATAAGTTTGAGGTTATGTCACTGTTATGTAGTGTTGACGTTTACCTTTCAGAAAACATACGCAATTTGTTTTTACGCGTCGTTTCGACAATCGAAGAATTGAAAAAGTCTGTAACTGTGCAAAAACAACGCGCATTATTGAAAATTTGTGCTCTGCCGAATTATTCAGCTGGACTATCGGGAAATCTTCTGCACAAGCAGTAGGCAAGAATGCGCTCAAGAAAAGTGCAATAACGAATTGGATGAAATCGTTCAAGGAGGGACTGACAAATATTGGAGATGCACCGAAGTCGGGTCGACCAAAATCGCCTTCCAGACAAGAAAGGAAAGAACGAATCCAGGAATTGTTGCGATGCTCTAGTAGAGTGAACATTAATGACATCTCCGCACAACTGAACGTATCTTTTGCATCGGTAGAAAGAATATTAAGAGACGATTTACGTCTGGTGTCCAAGCTCGGCGAATACGTTCCTCATTCGTTGTCGCCTTCCCAGAAGGAGAAGCGACATGATATCGCACGTTTGAACTTGTTGTGGCTTAGTCATCGCAACGATGACCTAAGAAGATTCATTTGCCTGGACGAAAGTTGGGTCGAATTTTTCACCCCCCCCCCCCCCCCCCCCCCCTGCAAAGACATCAAGCGCGCTCCTGGGTCAGACCAGGCGAATCAGCCGAGCCCATACCACGCGCAGAGTTGCACGAGAGGAAGGTCTTGCTGATAGTGAGCATGGATGTTCACGGCGTGGTGTTTTGGAAGACTTATGAGGAAAATATCACAATGACGGCCGAGCGCTATAAATCGTTTTTGGAGGAATATATCCCAAGATGGGCGGTACACCGCAACATTAGAACACCAGTCCTACCTCATGACAACGCTAGACCCCACAAAGCCTACGCAGTTCAGGAGTTAACTCGAAGACAGGAGTTGGATTGAGTTGCCTCATCCACCATATTCATCTGATATGAACCCGTGCGATTTCAACTGCTTTGGCCATCTGAAGCGTCAGTTGTCTGGCCATCGATATAACAACAAACAAGAATTGGATTCCGCCATGAACACCGCAATTACTAGCCTCAATGAAAATGGAACATTTTCTGGGGTCAATGACCTCCCATCAGTCTGGCAGCGTGTCATTGATAGCGGAAGGGACTACTAATTATTACACAAGAATATCATTTATTATTGAATAAAAAATAAAAGATTTTTTGAAAAATAACAGTGTCCACCGAATTATGATAGGACCTAATATATATATATATGTACATAGATGTTTATCCCAAAGCTGCTCTACGAAATTGCACGAATAATTAACAAGGGCATGTGGTGGATGAATGTCGCTAAAGATGAAATCGTTGGATCGTATTAAGTTCGAGGGTATCGTAGGTCATCGGACCAATATAAACGTTCGTCCCTTCGGTGTCGTTACCAAAATCCACAGGTTTCCACCAACTCTCGAACCTTCTCTCTCACTGTAGATTTCTGGATGCGAGAAATCCCCCCTTCCCGTCCAAAGGTAATGTCCGAGTACGATCGATCATCGGCCCCGCGACAAACCCAAGTTTCGGGTTGGCGAATTTACGAGAGCTTGCCTCTACGATGGGAATCACGTCATCTCGGAACTTCCTAATTAATTCACAAACTAGCGCAGCAATCTCGCCTGTAGGCTCGTCAAAGATGTTTTTTTTTTTGCGATAAGCTGAAAATTTTGTTTCGTACAATCTTGGCTGCGTGTCTGTTTTTTTGAGAGAAAAGTTCGCTTGATGCAAGTTATTTTATTGATTGAATTCGCCGCCCCTGCAACCGTGGGAGGGTTGCGTATATACTTTGGTCTGGCTGCGTATTTCATCCGCGCCTCCTCTCTCTCTCTCTCTCTCTGCCTCTCTCTCTCTCGCTTCTTCTCATCTCGCGGTTCACGGAGTCCGGAATCGCTGCCCAAAAATAGTGTCAGATACTCGGGTAATTGAAAAAAAAAAAATAGCGTAAAGAATGTGATGCGCATTCGAGAAAATGTAGATAGATTAGATAGATTTTATTTAGCCATTCTTGCCGCTCGGGTTTAAGAATATTACTTCAATTTACAGCAGTAACATATTTTTCTCTTATACTATTCTTACGTCTACATATAATCTCTTCTTTGATTCCTATTCATTTCTTTTCATTATTATAATATTTCCATTATATATTATCAACTTATCCCCTTTTTACTTCTTGTTTTGTTTGGTCTACACCTTTACCTCGAACATTCTCACATATTCACACAGTACGGACTTAATTTCTCCATTTAGCACCTCATTCCATCCTATCTGTTTCTTTGTTTCATTAAAGAGTTCCTCCACTTTCTTTCGCATATCTTTACTTATCATTCTTCTAAATTCCTCGCATTACTTTATATGCTCCAAATTCTCCCTTTCCGTCCCGCACAGTCTACACGACTGTTCCTTAAGGCCTTAGGCCACTCTGTGATTTTTCAAAAATCGATTTTTTTTTGTTAAAAATGTACCTTAGTACCTATAAAATTATATTCCAAAAGATTATGGGTGTGAAAAATCACTAAGTACTCGATTTTCGAATTCTAGCGCGACCCACCCCTCTTGATTCATGTCGTGACTTTCTGCTAACTTCAAACGCGTTTATCTCAAAACTACATTTTTCAAGTCGGCCGGACTCATAACTCAATCAAATTTCAACCAATTCACTTGTAATTTTAACTGTATATTTGGAATTACATTTTCTGAGGCACTACGTAGGATTTTTGAAATTATATTGCATAGTTCCTTTTTTATAAAAAAATTTCTGACGATTTTCTCATGGCATTTTATACTTTTTGTTTTAGAAATGCGCCATTTTGACAAAAAACATTATATCAAAAAAATCCTACGTACTTCTATAACTATTCTTATATATAATCGAAAAAACTTTAATGTCTCATCATAACTCAAAAATTATAGGACCTGTTGGTCCGGCCGTTGACCTTCCAGAAATAAAGGCGTCATGGGAAAAATGCTGCAAAGTCGCCATTTTGCCATGTATCGTTGTGAAAAAATAATTTTGTATAGTGAATTACGTGTACAATAAAACCTCTATTTTGTAATTTCGATTTATTTTATGGTTTTGCTGAAAAAAAATCACAAAATATGCCCTTTTTTTTGCCTCTAGAGTGACCTAAGGCCTTAAACCCTTTATTTCTCTGCCTCCCCACGTTGCCACACGTCGTTCTCGCCCATTGTTCTTTATCTTTTCCATTTATTCTTCTATGTTCTCAATATTTTTGCATCGATACATCATTAATGCGATATTTATATTCAATACAGTCTTTCGAGGCCTCTATTCTGCACCAGTCTTCCTGAATCCTTTGATCGTTTAGTATTTCACATCCGGGTTTGAGGCTAGCCTCTAATCGACTCAATCCCCCCCCCCCTCCCCAACTCCCATTCTTATCATCGAATCCCTATCTCCTACTTTTCTACAAGCATTCTCCAATTCTCTAACCCACTTAGAAGGATTTCCATTTGTCCTGTTCCTTAAGGTGCGCAACCACTTGAGATGCTTCAAAAAATCAATTTTTTTTAATTTCATAAACCGTTAGCAAAATATCTTAAGAATACACCTTGAAAATTACAAAACGATATTCGGATTCCTTCTAACGGTATGTATATAAATGATAAAGACTCTCCGCTCGACTCCCAAGAGCGCTCAGGTATCCACGAGCACTCAGTTAGGTAATTTGTTTCTTGTTTTCGTTTGTTTGGGTTTTCATAATCCAAACAAACCCAAACTCGACCGTTTGGCGATTAGTTCCAAAACATCTCCATTCTGGGTACAAAATAATCGAAGTAGCAGCATTTTTTGCTGCTATTTTATTCAATGAAGGAAATTCAGCTCGACTCGTGGTTATAAATGAACTACAAATCGTAGTTGGCAGGCAGAGCTACGGATATACCGAGCAAATGGATCATATGCGCGTGGCTCGGCAAAATAGAAAAAGTTTATTAGAGACAAAAGAAGCTCGAAAAGCTCGTAAAGTGGAAATGCAAGCTTCAAATGAATTGCAGGAGGAAGAGGAAGGACTGATGTATGGTGCTGGAATCGCTGATTAATCGGTAAGACACTTTATCATTTGATTTAACACATTTGACTTTGAGTTTTTCGTTTGTGAAACTTTAAAGGCGTTTGTTTGGGTTCGACATTTTTTTTAATTTGCAGGAATCATAAGTCAAAAACTAATTGATGGATCATCTTCAAATTTGAAACGCGTTTACATAACATAATTTATTAAAACATGAACCTAAAGTTAGAAAGATTAGATTGTTTAAAACATTTATTGTTGTAAAGTGCCGAGAAAAAATGCTAAAAATCGATCATTTTTTTTCAAACGAGTTCCAACATTCAATTCTCGATTTTTTTTTTCAAAATTTAGGTTCATGTTCTGAAAAAACATCTCAAGAATGTATAAAAATTTGTTGGACTATTTCAGATGAGAATTGCGAGCTGCACAATTCCCGGAAATCGACAACAACGATGAGGACGTGCCAAGGGACACAGCGGATTACACCTCAATTAATGCATGAAATAACGTGTAAAAATTACCAGAGATGTATGAAAATATGAATAAATTATTGTCAGAGTTGCAGAAATTTCCGTTTTTTTATTCACAATAAAAAAAATCCAAAAAGTCATCTAATTTTCGGTCTCCTAAAGTGGTTGCCCGCCTTAATTCTTTGCTTAGACAGATTCTTGGCCATCTCTCACTATCCATTTTTAGTATGTTAAGAATGTATTCACTCGCTCTCTTTTTCGCTTCCACCGCGATTTTTGCCCTTCCCGTCTCCATTCTCCATATATATGCCGGTGTGTGAGGGCTTACCCCCATCATCATTTTCACATACCTTCGAGAAAATGTATCGACTCAACTAAATAGCGTAAATTATATTTTAATTCATTCGCGAATAATATTCCAAAAGACTTTTCAGCGGGTTGCTCGCTCGCTAGCTTGCAAGTTCCGCAACCCCGTAGAACCGAAAACTTTGTTACAAGCGCGATTACGATGATTGCACTTCGAGTTTCCACAACATCGTACAGGTGAACGTAAGGAGCGGAAACACTGATAAATAGAATGGAAGCGACGTTAGTAATCATGGCCCTCTCGTTGTAATATCTAAATGCTGACAGCGAATGTTTATTATTAATAAACATTCGCTGTCAGCATTGACAGCGGTCACCCGGTCACCCGGGGTCAAAATGACCCCAAGCCCAACTTTAAAACAAAATTACTATAAGTTTTTGGCAGCCACTTTTAATAATGAATCGCTAATTTGCTAATTTTTCATGATGATCGTTCTTTATTTTACTCCGTACTGGCTCTTCAGATATAAGAATGAATACCTTTTTTGAAACGCCCATTATGGAGCTATTTTTTTCCTCAAACTATCCTATCTCAAGCATCGAGACGAAACGAGAGAGATAGAAACATTAGCAGGCTCAGATTATGATTTATGAGCACTCGCCTTCCGGAAGTTAACGAGGGCTGAAACTTTTGGTACTTGATGAATAATTAAGCCCGTTTACGCGGGAAGAATGAAAATATAATAACTCAGAAAATATAAGAAACATAAGTGAAATAATGTAGAAAAAAAAAGTCACGATGAGTAACTATTTTTTCAATTTTTTATTATTTAATGAATAAGTAATGAAAAATTATAATAATTATTTTATAAATAAGATAGCGATGATTAACCAGTTTTATATATAAAAAATCTTTTGTGCGATCAATTCTACTACAAATATTAGTATTATCATTTGACAGAGACAACTTTTTGTAGATAAAACAAACCCACGAAAACATAGATAGGAACAACTCGATAGGAGCCTCCTCCGGAGGCTCATTAAAACTTGTAAGCTCAGACCTTCGCGATGGAGTGCAAGCGCGACGTCTGCACGTCCTCGAGAATATTTGACGTGATACCGAGCGATTATACTCTTGTTCTTACAGTCCCGGCGATAAGAGTAGATTCTTTATGCAAAGCGTCTTTGTTTTTCGACTGCAATACATTTTTCAGCCTGTGGAAAAATAGACACCTTGCCTCATTAGCTCATATTTGAATGAAAATCTAAGCGTGGTAGGTTCAACTGTGACGTATTTATGAAATAATTCGAATTTTTCATTACTTAAATTTTCTTAAGGCGGGATATACATCGACAACGAACAAAAAAAAATTTAAAAGCAAGAAGAGATGAATAAAGGTATTACTGGATGAACCGTCGGGCAAAAAGTTAGTTCAAAATAAGCAAATCGGGGATTTACAAGTCTAGATCATGTCAAGTAGAAATGTTAATTTTCCACTTTTAAGGGGTTACGTGAGTTTGAAAATTTCAAAAAATCCATTTTTTTTTCAATTTTATTATCTAATAGTACAATATGTCTAGAACATTCTCCCAAAGTTTTAAGTCAATCGGAGTAAAAGTCTAGGAGAGAGAGAGAGCCTTTGGGAATTCCCCCCGTTGGGAAAGACCGGCCGGGAGCGACCCAGGTATACGCATTTTTGCTCAAAACACTATTTTTGAAGTCGGTGGACACGATTTCTCAAAAACTAATGCACCGATCTTATTGAAATTTAGCACACTTCTTCAAAATAGCATTGACTAGTGATTGAACGGTTTTTTTTTTTGGTTACAACTAATTTTACAAGGCTATACCTAGTGTAAATTGTACCAAAAATTGAACTATTTTGCATACAAATCTTCCAAAAATTCAAATTTCAATTTTTTAAAAAATCCTTCGTTTAATCACGAGCTATACTTATCTACTATCAGAAAAAAAGCATGGCTTTTTATTTTCAGATAACGCTATCATAAGTTATCCTGCCCACCGCGATATTTTTTTTTAGGGGTCTCCGGCTGAAGTTCCCAAATTTTTGGATGTAATTTTTTTTTAATATTGTTGAAATGTTGCTCTTTTATGTGCTTAACATTTTGAATACAATAATTCATATATATAGTTTTAAAAAATAGAGAAAATATGCTTTTTTTGGCTTCGAAATCCACGTAACCCCTTAAATATACTATTAAAGTATACCTACAGTTTGGTAAATGTAGAATAATTATTTCTTAGTTAAAAAGAACCTTGAAAATTGCCTAATTTTTTTTCCTGTCCGAATGTATTAGGTGGGTGCATTAATTTTTAGTTTTTTTTCCATACTTGCGGTTTATTAAAAAAATAGACAAAACCGTGTTTAATCCGGGTAATATCCCCCCCGTTGCTTTCTACAACCTTCTGCCACCGATTTGGTAGCATACAAATACCATCACGATAGAAGCTGGCTGGTTTCGAAGCGATAAAGTCATCGACGAATTTCCTAATATCTTCGACTTCTCGGAAGTGGCTCCCTCTTAAGCTGTGCGCCCTTAACCGAAATAGGTGATAGTCGGATTGGGCCAAGTCCGGTGAATATGCCGGATGAGGAAGAACTTCTCAGCCCAGATTTAAAATAGTTGTTTGGGTCGTATGAGCAACGTGAGGTCGAGCGTTATCATGCAGGCGAATGACTTTTCGCCTTCCGTGTCCTGTGAATGGTCTTTTTTGCTCAATTGCTTCGCTTAAACGATTTAATTGATCACTATATCGTTCTGCAGTGATCGTCTGACCCGGTTCTAGAAATTCATAATAAAGAACACCCTTTATGTTCCACCAGATACACAACAGCATTTTTTTGACGTTCATTTGCGGTTTGGGAGTTGATGTTATTGGTTCTCCAGGGTCCACGCATGATTTTTTCCGCTTGGGATTCTTATAAAGAATCCATTTTTCATCCCCCGTCACGATTTTCCAGAGAAAGTTCTTCCTTCGTTGTTTGCTAAGCAAGCAAAGACACGTGTTCATCCGTTGTCCGAGGTTATATTCGATAAGTTCATGTGGGACCCATTTCCCGATCTTCTGAATTTCTCTCATCGCGTGTAACCTCTCGGCAACGGTTGATCGATCAACTCCTAGTTGGGCTGCAAGTTCTTCTTGTGTCTGTCAAGTATGTTGGACCAGTAAAGTTTCCAAATCGTCGTCCGAAAATTTTTCAGGCTGTTCAGTACGCGCACGGTCACTGAGTTCGAAATCATTGTTTCTAAAACGTTTAAACCAATAATTGCATGTTTCGTCTGACACAATACTCTTCCCGAACACAAAACAAATTGACTCCCACGCTTTGGTGGCGCTTTTTCCTTGTTGGAATTCGTAAAGGATGCAGTGGCGAATGTGCAGCTTATCGGTTGCCATTGTTCTTGCCACTTTATTTTAAGGTTATGATGCTCGCCCTTTAAATTCATACAGCATCTTGAACAGGGCTATGTCAATACTTTAAAATCCTAAAAGGACGTTGAAATATTTCAACTTGAAAGAGGATTCCCAGCCTGCTAGAAAAATCTGTAAAAATTAATTCACACACCTAATATATCCCGCCTTAATTTATGTAACAAAAAATCTATTTTAAACCACTTATAACTTATCCAATAATTTTCACGTAGAAAAATGCGTCAAATTCGCGATATTTTTATTTTCAAAGTCATCCAAATGTATATAAATATTGTTTTCTTCAGAATTTTTTAAAATTGATTATCACGAAGTTAATTAATTTTCAATTAACAATTAAACGCTCCGAGGACGAAGGTAAAGAGCCCAATTATATTCACCACGCGCTACCGATCCCGAGTCGAAACAAATAAAGAAAAAAACTCGAATTAAAATCGATAAAAAAAAAAACTTCAAACGTCAATTCGAAAAGGTCGGCTAGCGGCGCGCAAGACCTACCTAACTTCCGAAGCCCGTTCAGCACGGAATAACTTTTCGATCGAGTCAGAAGTAAATTCCAATCTCGTTATTATTAACGTGCTCTTGGAAAGGATTTGTCGATTAACCTCTCGACGCTTCAGTTTTCTCAGTAACCTCCCCCCCCCCCCCTCTCTTTCAATGCTAGTGTCCAATTATTTAACGGAAATCGCCGGGACGAATCGATAGGCAATGTCCGAACGATCGGAAGAGAAGAATTATTTGAAACAATTCATCGTGAATTATTCGATTGGATTGTGAATTTTGAAAAAAAGTACGCCAAATGAAAACGATCGATGGTGATCGATGGAGGAATTTTCGTGATCCTCGGCCACCTTGACACCGTTACAGAAGTCCGTTCCATATTGGAAAAAAAAAAGATGTCGATAACGTTGCGTGTGGCGAAACTTTCCAAGTCTCTTCGTGTCCCTTCTGTAAATACTTGTAGGCGGTACATCGGTAAGGACGGATCTTTTGTATTCGGTGCGACTCTCTCTCTCTCTCTCTCTCTCTTGTCGCTTCCGTGTCCAAGAGTTTAAGTGGGGGCTGCGGTTTCGACACCGTGAAACTCACGCGCGAGAAAGAGAGAGAGAGAGAGAGAGAGAGAGAGAGAGAGAGAGAGAGAGAGAGAGAGAGAGAGAGAGAGAGAAAGAGCGTGAAACAGAGAACAGAGGAGCTAGCCCAAAGATCAATAAGAACGAGCTCTCCGGCTTTGGCGCGATGCTAACGTTAGTGCTATTGGGCGGAATGGCGAAGGCGCGCGCGGGCTTCGAAATATCCCACGGGATTGGATGTCTCCTCTACAAAACGCGCAGAATCCGCAATACAAAATTTATATGCGAGCATTGAGTTTAAAGCTCGTTGCGGTCACTCGCACGCGAACTTCCGACAACGAATTGAAAATTCGAGTACGATCGATCGAACATCGAGGCCCTCACTAATATATACCCAATGTTACATCGAAACTTTTACGTGTTCAATTAAATTAATAAGATTTAAATGAAAAAAAACAAGACCTTTCCAAGACTTTTCTGATAAATATATGAAAGTTTCCGCGTGAGAGATCGCAACGAATTCTTTATTAATTATACCAATCAATAATAATCCATACAAGATATATAAATATATATATATATATATTTCGGGGTATATGATTTTGTTAATTTATTTTTGAATTGACATTGAGAAATAAAGCAAATAATGCCGTCAGGATCAATTGAATAAATCTTTTCTGTCAACAATGAAGCATTGTGAATAAAACACAATTTTTTCACATTTTCTTTAAAAAAAAAAGGAATTTTTTTTTTCTTTCAATTATTGACCCTTTTTATCGCTAAACATATGCAACAATTAATGACAAAAAGTTTAAACTTTGAAAAATCAATAAAAACAAAAACAAATGATCTTTTAATTGATTTTAACAAAAACGTAAATTATGACGCTGCAGAACACAATGAAAGAAAAATCGCTGGAGTTTGGTCATTTGTGGGGTTATCAAGGATAATCTGAAGTTAAAAAAAAAACAAAATGATCCTTAGTCTATCGGTTATTTGCAGAGTTATGGCAAGTTAAGCAAAAATCTCTAAATACGTAATTCTGTACATTTTTTTCGATTACCATTCTTGCAATGAAAAAAAAAATTTATCGTACACCAATAAACAGGCCTCGTAGAGGATACTTTAAAGTTTTCAAAACCCACCTTGAATTTTCTGTACGATCATTAGTTCCCGAGTAATTGATTACCAAAGTCAAAAATGACTTTTTTGCTTTGAACGGCGATAGCTCAGCGAAAAATCATCGTACAGAGCTCGTGGACCGCTCAAATTAAAGAGGAAGAATCAAACTAAACGAAAATTTAAGTGAAAAGACTGAAAAAAATTATTAACGTCGTTGGACCTTTTGAAAAACAGGCAAAAATATTGAATTTTTTTCTTTAGATGGTTTTCTCATAATTACTAAAAAAAACCGCTCATGATAAAAATGTTGGACCTCAGGATCTAAAAACTAGAATGTGGTAGCATCAATTTGTTTTTTTTTTAATTTTTGCTCTACGATGATTTTTCGCGGAGATACAGCTTCTTGAAAATGACCCAAAAATGTTGGATCTTTTTCTTGATCCCTTGTTGCGCGTAGTGCATATGAGGCATTTCTTGATCCCTTGTTGCGCGTAGTGCATATGAGGCATTTCACGCCATTTCACCTAGCCCGTGACCCCGACTATTTTTTATTTGCCTGTTTTTTTTTTTTTGTAAAATTGTACCCCATGAAAGGAATATTCACACCAATTTTTAGATTTTTATCTCTTCTCTTTAATTTTCCAAAATATCTCGATTTTCGAATTTTTGGAAACGTTTAAACGCTGATACCTCCT
Organism: Ophion ventricosus; assembly: GCA_963932345.1. Lineage (NCBI taxonomy): Eukaryota > Metazoa > Arthropoda > Insecta > Hymenoptera > Ichneumonidae > Ophion > Ophion ventricosus. The sequence goes on from OZ010723.1 coordinate 3,788,954, forward strand.
GAACTAATTGAGATATTGACAAATGTCAATATATATATTATATATATTGTTTCATTTTAAAGCAAACTTTGAAAAAAAAAAAAAAGATGAAGACAATGATCAATTATAGTGGACCACGTATTTTTTGCTTCGAAATTGGAAACTATTTTTTTAAGATGATTGCCATTTTTTCCATTTTTCCTTCTATTTTTTTTCGAATTGATCATATTTTTTAAGAAGTTTTTATCATTTTAATCTCAAATAATGCTATTAATGAATTTGTAAATTCCAATTCGACTTCGACAGGCCAAAACGGTTTATTTTTTTTATTTGTGCTAGGTGTTTGGCGCATGGACCGACACAATTTTTTGAGGAATTGGGGGGGGGTAATTTGTTAGTTTTTCCACCCTTAGACCTTATGTCCTACGTGTCACGAAAAATGAAATAGGATTTTTTTTTCTTTTTTTAATTACCCAAAATTTCGTTTTTAAGTCGTCATAACTGTTTTGATTGTGATTGTAATAGCACGAAATAACTTTTGTTGCATGCATACTGAGTAAAAGTCCGTATGCAAGGTCAATATGAGCAAAATATATAACTCAAGTTTAATAAAAACATCGGGAACATAAAAAGTCGCATCTTAACCCTGACCGTGGCACACTAGTATATCTCTTATTTTTACTACATAATAAATGATTTCTAAGACATTTAGCATGCCGTTGAAACGGGTATAAACTAAAGAACTTTTTAGAACAAAGCTTAGTTCAAAATAGCTTTTAGTTATTTTTCGTAATAAATTTACAAGTTGACATTTTTCATACATTTACACATCTTCAAGACTCTGGAAGCTCATGAGTCATTTTCTTGAAACCAATTGTATAAAAAAATGTTTTATTTATAACAAATATACATTGCAGAATACAACAAAAGTTATTCCGTGCTATTGCAACCACAAACAAACAAAAAGTTACGACGATGTAAAGGCAAAATTTTGGGTAATTAAAAAAAAACGATCAAAAATCATATCTCAATTACCATGACACTTAGTACATAGGGTCTAGGGTGAAAAAATTTAAAAAACCAAAACACCCTGTATATATACAGTACCGGTCGAAAGTTTTCGATCTCTTTGGATAATTGCAAAATGTTCGATAACTTTGGATAATTGCGAAATTATATTAGAATAATATAAACCTATACTGGTATATGTGCGGTCGGGATTCGGCTTCGGCGGTACTTCGAGTCAAACCTGGATTTCCCAATAGGCGTTATAGGCAACTGCCTAGGAGCGGCAGACTTTAGGGGAGAGGGGGTGGATTCTCCGGGCGTTTAAGAGTTTAAGATACGGGAGCCGGCACAAACTGGAGTTGCCTATACTTAAGAAAAGTATAAATCTCGCACTGCTTCGAGTTAACCCAGGTAGACATTTCAATAGAGTCCAATTTGGGACGCTTTCAGATTGCCGGACTACCCTGGTAGGACACTTATTAGGGAACCCGATTGCGCCCTGCTAGAAAGTGTAACGTTCCGTCACATATGGGCCTTATCTGGCTGCCTGATCAGGCCGTTATCCGGTTGCCTGACCAGGCGTTTATAATGCTACCTGATCAGGTCATTATAATGTTGCCTGATCAAGTCCTTATAATACTGACTTACGTAGCCAATTCACAAACATGCTCATACACATACACACTCTACAATCTATTTATACAAGGCCTAGAATGTATTGGTCAATATAATATTTATTAAGGAAAGTTATGAAAAACCCTCATAATCAGATTAATTAAAGATAGTATAGAGATCATTATGAATAATGTTCTATTTATGTTTTATGTTGAAGTGTTTTTATTCCGAACCGCCCGGTTCTCTCCCAATCCTTGGCATTGTCAATTACCTTTCCCACGGCTTGCTCAAAATCTTTTAATGGAAAATAGAAAAAATATACGCTCGTTCAATTCAAACGTCTCATAAATTATGGCGTGCAATATGGCTGTGAAAATAGTATTGTGTACCAAGGAGACAAAGTGGGTCTTTTACCACGAGTACTGCAAACATCACGCGAGTGGTAAAAATCCTTGTCTCCGCGGTGCAAACAATTATTTATATACCAAAACCATGTTTTCCGAGATTTTGCAATGTAAAATATATGTGGCTGCAACCATGTGCCGTAGCTGTGTTGCGTACGTAAGGTGTATCGCACTTGGAAGGTGTATCGGACATGAAAGGTGTATTGCACGCGCATCGAGGGGCTGGAGGGGAGGGGGCAGAGCCCCCCCCGTGGACACTAAAAGTAATTTTGAAATGCATCACAACATTTTAACATACTATGTTATTAATTATTTTGGTTAATTCGTTAAAATACGCTACGACGATTGATTCAGATGACAATTTCGTTTTATGTTATCGCTTCCACATCATAAATGCGTCGTACGTTGAGTTATAGAGGTTTTTCGATTTGGACGGCAATATTTCGTGTGTCGTTTTTGTGGCGGCTTCTTATAGATCTGGTGGCGTACATTCGAGCCATTCATCGCTGCTATGTTTTTCCGTATCACTCGTTGTTTGTTTAATTTTGTTATTAATGATGTATTTCGCGGCGAGATCGACGATGCTTTATCGCGGTGTCACGTAAAAGTGAGGTTGTGTTACTTCCCGCGAATAACGCCGCAACCAGCCCCCTGACACTCCTATGATTTCCTACAGGGAACCTCTCTTTGTTCTATGCGCCGTAGTTAGTTCGCACTGCGCGGCGCTGGTATGCTTCCGCGCCTCTACTCCCCTGCCCGAACCCCCCGCCGGCCATGAAGGCCATGGGAGGTTAACCGGCTGATGGGTCTGATGCTACACCACGGACGGCGCGGAGTACTGTCAGCGCCACGTAGCGGCTGGCGTCATCGAGAGACTAACCAGTGAGCTGAGTGCCAGGGGGCTGGCCGCAACGTACGTAATAACTCCTCGACCTAACGACTGACGGCAGCACTTGACGGCCGACTGTGGAAACGCGCCGAAAATCCCTGCAGCATGATATCCGTTGAGCGTATGTTTTTAGGTTCGGTAGTCGCGTCTAGAGATTTTCGGCGCGTTCTTACACGACAGCTGTTCTACAGGGACGTTTCTCAATATTTAAATATCGGTAAGTAAAATACCCCTTTTACGTACCGTTTACACGCACGAAAAAGCAAGGAAAACATGGTTGTAGTATATAAATAATTTTGTATAGTCAATTACGTGTATAATAAAACCCCTATTTTTTAATTCCGATTTATTTTATGGTTTCGCTGAAAAAATTGACAAAATATGCCCTTTTTCGCCTCTAGAGTGGCCTTAATAAAGTTAATAAAAGCCTTAATAAAGTTAGGGTAAATTAAGATGGGCTCGATCAAAGCCCGAACTCAATTGCCGCGCGGGATAGTATCTGCGTAAAATAATAAATAAAATGAATTATATTATTCCAATATAATGTTGCAATTATCCAAAGTAATCGAATGCTTTCTACTGTTACTGTATATATTATATATACACACTACTCCAAAGAATTAAAGGAACAGGAAATTTCTTCCCTCTTTTTAAGTGTTTTTTGAAGTGCTGTAACTCTGTGAAAAATGGTCATATCGAGATGAAAAAAAAAGCATTTTGAAGCTTCAAATCTCTAGTTTTTAAATCTTTTGGCAATTTTTTTTTACGAGCTACAGTTATCTCGCAATCATAAGAAATATCGCGAGACAAAAATTTTTCAAAATTTTTTTGTTTTTTTTCAAGGGTCCACGGGCTCGGGAAAATTTTTTTCCGTTCAACCAATGCATATTTCAGTTAGCTTGTTTGTTTAGCTACAATTTCGTTTTTTATCAGTCTCTCTACGTCAATGTTTTGCTGAGATATCGGACTTTGAATAAAAAAGGATCCTTTTGTCTTTGATCATTGATATCTCAGCAACCAATAATCGCACAGGGAACTAAAGGGCAGTTTTGAAAACTAGAATACATTTTCTACAAGACCCTTTCATTGATTTTTGAGAAACAATTTTTTTCCATGCTTGACATCAGTTTGAAAAAAGTACAAAAAAATGACTTTTACTGGTGGTTCAGTAAATCTACCACTACTTTACAAATTTTCATGAAAAGAGTAACGTTGCCAGGTTTTTTTTCAGCTTAATGTACCTCCAATAGCCCAGTAAATTTTCAAATTGATCCATCTAACCGTTTTTCCGGACCGATTGATCAAAGTTTCACAAAACAATTAAAGGAACAAGTGTATCGTTCCTAAACATCGTGTAATCATTATTAAAATGAAAAGAACATTTTTTCCTATTTTTTGTTCACGACTTTGCACTACACTACTCCAAAGAATTAAAGGAACAGCACATTTCTTCCCTTTTTTTTGGTGTTTTTTGGAGCGCTGTATCTCTGTGAAAAATGGTCGTACCGAGATGAAAAAAAAAGCATTTTGAAACGTCAAGTCTCTAGTTTTTAAATCTTTTGGCAAATTTTTTTTATGAGCTACAGTTATCTCGCAATCATAAGAAATAGCGCAAGATAAACATTTATATGAATTATAAACGAAATACTTAATAATTCGAATTTAAAAAACTTAATTAATTTATTATTGGGCCGTTGAATAAGTTCTCGCTGTTTTTCAACAGATGGCATTACCAGAACTGCGCGTGCGTGTATTTTGAGATGATAACGCATCTATAAAGAAGTTACTACAAGCAAGCTTGAAATTCAGTGTGTCATTTCACCAAAGTATAAAAAACTTTTTTTTTCATAGGCTTAAACATGTCAAATTTCGTGTCAAAAAAAGAGTATTTGCGGGAAATTTTACTGCACTGCTTAATTTTTTTTTAAAATATGCAGCTGAAGCACACAGCGTTCTTGTTGAGACTTACGACGACCATGCTCTGTCGGAAACAACATGCAGAGATTGGTTTAGATGCTTCAAAAATAATGGTTTTGATGTTGAAGATAAAGAACGCTCTGGCGCACCGAAAAAGTTTGAAGACGAAGGTTTGGAGGTATTACTTCATGACGACTTATGTCAGAGGATAGCTGAACTTGCAGAATCATTAGGAATTGATCACACAACAGTTTCGAAACTTTTGGAAGCATTAGGAATGATTCAAAAGCAAGGACATTAGGTGCCGTACGAGTTGAAACCAAGGGACGTCGAACGGTGTTTTTTCACGTGTGAACAACTGCTTCGACGGCAAAAACGAAAAGGTTTTTGCATCGTATCGTGACTGGCAACGAAAAATAGATACATTACGATAACCCTAACCCCGAAAAAACAACGACAACTTATTCAATTTCCCAATAATATATGTCTGTGATAAAAAATATAATAAATAAATTAAAATATGCCGCATATACAGGGTGCAGCGCCAAAATCCGAACAAATTAAACATTTTTTTGAAACATCATTTTTATTGCAAAAATGGAGAAGTTTAGAATTATTTTTTTTTACTAAATTATTTGTTAGCTCATAAAGAATACATTTACTCAATATAACCCCCTTCTACTTGAATGACCGCCTCCATTCTCGGTCTGAAGGGTTTGCAGGCACGTTTTAATGAGTCACGGTCCATATCGGCGAATGCCGCTTCAATAGCGGCTCTCAATGATGCGACGTTTGGATTTCTGTACTTGTTAGTGACCCTTTCAACCACGCTCAATACATAGAAATCCAAAGGATTTAAATCTGGGCTGTTGGGAGGCCAAAATTCTTTGCTCCAAAACATGTCGACGTTGTCCGACAACCAACTTCTAGTGAGTCTTTTCCTTGCCGGTGTTGCAAAACCTTCGTTGGACTTCTCCGACTCGTTATACTTCGCGACAACATCATACACAGTCGATCTTGGGTACCCGAAGAATCGAATGATTTCTGTCGCTGAGCGACCAGCGCGAAGACTTTCGATAATCGCGGCTCTTCGATTATACTCAGCGCTTGGTTTCAACATTGCGACTGTTTCGAAGTTATGAATGTTTAGTACATGCGTCAAGCTATTTGGACGCCGCAATCGCGACCTCTCGAAGTGGTATAGAACGGTGGGAAATTCAAATTCAATTTTGTCCGGATTTTGGCGTCACACTTTGTATGTACATGGGAGCAGTTAGGCATGTGTATTCAGGGTGTTTGGCGCATGGACCGACACAACTTTTTGGAGGATTGGGGAGGTCATTTGCTAGTTTTTTCACCCTTAGAGCCTATGTCCTAAGTGTCGGGTAATTTAGATATGATTTTCTTTTCGTTTTTTTTTTAATTACCCGAAATTCCGCCTTCAGATCGTCATAACTTTTTGTATTTGTGACTGTAATAGCACGAAATAATTATTGTTGTATTCTGTTGTGTATGTTTATTTTAAAGAAATCATTATTCGATACAATTGGTTCCAAGAAAATTAATTTAAGACTTTGGAAACTCCAAAGTCTTAAAAAAATATGTAAATGTATGAAAAATGTCAACTTCTACATTCATTATAAAAAAAAAACTAAAAGCTATTTTGAACTTAGCTTTGTTTTAAAAACTTCTCTAGTTTATACCCTTTCCAACGCTAGTTTACATGTCATAGAAATTATTCATTATGTGGTCAAAATAAGAGATACTAGTTCGCCAGGGTCAGGGTTAAGAAAAGACTTTTTATCTTTTCGATGTTTTTTTTTATTAAACTTGAGTTATAAATTTTGCTCAAATTGACCTTTAGTCCGTATGCATGCAACAAAAGTTATTTCGTGCTATTAAAACCACAAACAAAAAACTTATGACGACTCAAAGGCGAAATTTGGGATAATGTAAAAAAAAAATCATATCCCAATTACCGTGACACTTAGGGCATACGGTCTAAGGGTGAAAAAACTAGAAAATGACCCCCCCCCCCCCCCCCAATCCACCAAAAAAAGTGTCGGTCCATGCACCAAACACCCTGTATATGTAAATGTTTCTAGCTAGAATTGACTAATCAAGAGAATCTCTTGCTACGAGGCAGCAATTTGATATCAGCAAGTCCGTGGAACGAAGAGCATTCAATGCTCAGATTTCGGGAGAGGGATGATGAATTCTCTCTCTCTCTCTCTCTCTCTCTCTCTCTGTCTCTCTCCTTCTTTTCTCAGCTAGCTGAATGAAATCACATCAAAAGTTTAGTTGAGCGAGTGATCGAGAGAGAGAGAGAGAGAGAGAGAGAGAGAGAGAAGGCGTATAAAAGCATGCCATCAAGCTGGACGCGTTAAATTGCCATCCCTCGTTTATAAGGCCATACTCCATAGCTACATGTCAATTATTAATCGTTACTTCCGTATTCGAAAACGGCGCTGCGGACTGGAATTTTTAAATTTCCCGAAACGCCCTTTCTTCTCTGACAACTTTTGGTCGCAACTCTCATGGACTTTGTATGTTGGGTCGAGCTGCGCTAAGCACTGCGGAAATGATAAAAAGAGAACGAGAGGGAAAGAGAGCGAGAGAGAGAGAGTATAAAAACAGGGTAGCGACCTTGCCGCGAGATTTTCTCCCTCACTCGAAAGTGAAATACAAAACTTTTCTCTCCTCCTATATTTTTTCCTCACGCCGGACGAGTCAAAGTTTTCTCTGACGATTCAGGATTCGCTTATATCAGTACCGTCCTATCGTCGCCAATTCCGAAACGATTGATTTCCTAAAGAATTCTCATCGAACGAAACGAAAGTTTAGCAAGAGTTTTTTTCCGTTCCTCTCCGATTGTCAGATCTCAGAAGACAAGGAATCGCGATTAACAGGATCCTTGGGGACGCAAAATGATGGATCTTGCTCGTGGACTCGGTCGATTGAGAGGTAGCCTCTAAAGGCACTCCAGGAGACGGGAGAACGTGAAGAAAAATTATTTTTTACACTCGGTACGATAATGGATGTTTTACGCACGCGGTGTGTGCGTAGAACGTTTTCACAAAACGATTTTCACACCGCGTTAAAAAAAAATTTGGTATTACACTCGACGAAAAAACTTTTTCTAACCTCGTGTGATTCCAACACTCTCCTTCGGCTCATGCTGCAAACTCACACTCGACAGAACATGTTTTTTTTTCGTCCTCGTGTCATAATGTACTATTATACATCGTCACTAATGTACAGAAGTACAGGGTAAAAGCCGGGAGGGGGCGGTGCCGCGATTACCACGAAAGAAATAAATAGATCGAGCCGCGAGCCTGCCGAACGTCTTTGCAAGACAGAGATAGATAGATAGATAGATTGATAAATAGATAGAGAGACAGAGAGAGAGACAGAGAGAGAGAGAGAGAGAGAGAGAGAGAGAGAGAGAGAGAGAGAAGAGCGCAAACGGAGAGTATACCCTCGTGCCGAGCGATCGATGTTTCTTCGGGTTGTGCGCGTCACGCTGCAGCAGCAGCACTAGCGGAAGCGACCAAGATTCCCTCGTGGTCTTGCTGCCGAGATGCGACAAAAGGCGCGTCTCGTGGATTTTACTCGTTCCGACACTCTCTTCCTCTCTCTCTCTCTCTCTCTCTCTCTCTCTCTCTCTCTCTCTCTCTCTCTCTCTCTCTCTCTCTCTCGCTCTCTCTCTTTGTTTCAACCTTCCAAAGTTGAAAAATAACTTTTTTCCTTCAAATAATTCTGATGACAAGACACGTTAACCTTCACGTGACGTTGGGCAATTATTTTCTGTCTTTGCTCAAACGTTTTGGACAAAGGAAGATATTGTTTATAAAAATTATTATTAAATTATGTCTATTTCTTGCGCGTTTCTGTTTTTTTTTTGCCTCACTATCCGCGAAGGACTCCTTCTATCCTACGTTTCGTTATCGAGGATCCGTCATTTTATTTATAACCTAAGATTTTCATATATACGCGTATACACGAGCACGCGAGTCTGCGTTGGAACACAAGCCGGTACCAAAGTTTTCTGGGTTACCTGGTCGACTCGATGAGTCGCGTGCCCGACCTTGCTCTCTCTGGCAATCATTCTATACTGTCCTACCGAGAGAGAGAGAGAGAGAGAGAGAGAGAGAGAGAGAGAGAGAGAGAGAGAGAGAGATGGGCTCTCTCGTTAATTCGCGAAAAACTACGAGTTATATTTATTCTTTTTTTTTCTCCAATTGTTAGCTATTGTTCGAGTAATTATTTCAGTCGTTTACGATATCTCCAACGTCTATACACGGAGAGAATTAAATGTTAAAAATTACCGTGCAGTAACGGTAACCAGATGACAACCCTGAAACTTCGCTTATTATTACTGAGTAAAACACAGTTTTTCACGAAAATAAAATAAAATTTCTTCTTCAGATAGAAAATTTTACCAGATTTTCTAGTAAATTTTGATGTTTAACAAAATACGCAAAACTTAAATTTAAAAAATATATAATATCAGCGAAATTTTACTGTGCATTTTATTATTTTATGCTTTTCAAAAATGTCTATAAAAAAGTATCGTCTTTATAACAGTTATTTTAAGATTTATTATAAAATTTAATGAGTGTTATAGGAAAATGTATTGTGCTCTCGGTAAAAATTATCGTGCGCGCTACCCTTCTTGTATAGTAAAATTTTAGCTACGTATTTGAAATTTTCTGTAACGTGAGATAAAAAAAACTTGTAGCATACGAATTATTATGCTTTTCTCACTTGTCACCACATTGAAATATATCACGGTAATTTTTACCGTGAAATTCACGACAAAAATTAATTTTTAATTCTCTCCGTGTACCTAATTATGATAGGAAAAAAAATAACCTTAATGCAAATCTACTGTATTTCGATTTATCCGAATCAATTGGGACCGGATATTGCGGATAATCGAAAATTCCGATAACCGAACAGCAATACTCTGTAGGCGTAAAAAACGTTGGCTCTTTCAATATGATAAGATATATATATTTAAAAATACAACGAACATTAATCTATATACAGGGTGGTCCAATAACTATGAGCACCTTGGATATCTTCAAAACTATAAGGTTCACAAAAATATTTGCTAAAATGAAATTGCACAGTACGAAAGGGGCCATCCGATAGCGATAATAGTTTTTTTGCAGGTGGAGGTACTTCGGACATTTGAAGGTCAACTCCATTTTTTTAAATGGATCGGTATGTTTTTTTTCTGTATCATGAAAGAGGAGCTTAAAACGAGTTCAACGACCTATAACATAAGGTCATTGAAGGTCATAGAAAGTACAGAAAGGCGATAATACTTACAGTTTCGGTAGTAAATAAAATTACTACGTTTATAGTAAGATAAACGCCTTTCTGTACTTTCTGTGACCTTCAATGACCTTATGTTATAGGTCGTTGAACTCGTTTTAAGCTCCTCTTTCATGATACAGAAAAAAAAACATACCGATCCATTTAAAAAAATGGAGTTGACCTTCAAATGTCCGAAGTACCTCCACCTGCAAAAAAAAACTATTATCGCTATCGGATGGCCCCTTTCGTACTGTGCAATTTCATTTCAGCAAATATTTCTGTGAATCTTATAGTTTCGAAGATATCCAAGGTGCTAATAGTTATTGGACCACCCTGTATATAAAACTGTTCCGTGACTGACTGACTGACAGACAACGCACAGCCTAAACTACTGAAGATAGAAACATGAAATTTGGAACATATGTTCTTTAGAGGGTGTAGAGGTGCACTAAGAAAGGATTTCTTTGAAATTCGATCCTTAAGGGGGTGAAATGGGGTGTATAAGTTTGTGTGGGAAAAAATATTTTTTTGGTCGAATTTACTTGAAACTTTGCATAAACATTCTACAATAAAATTAATGTAACACGTGTTTCAGCGTTTCCCAAAAATTCAACCCTTAAGGCGATAGGTCACTCTAGAAGCTAAAAAACGGACATATTTTGTGATTTTTTTTCAGCGAAACCATAAAATCAACCGGAATTACAAAATAGGAGTTTTATTATACACGTAATTGACTATACAAAATTATTTTTTCACAGCGATACATGTCAAAATGACGACTGTGCAGCATTTTTCCGATGACGCCTTTATGTCTGGAGGGTCAACGGCCGGACCAACAGCGCCTATAATTTTTGAGTTATGATGAGACACTAAAGTTTTTTCGATTATATATAAGAATAGCTATAGAAGTACGTAGAATTTTTTTTTGATATATTGTTTTTTGTCAAAATGGCGCATTTATAAAACATAAAGTATAAAATGCCATGAGAAAATCGTCAGAAGATTGTTTATAAAAAAGGAACTATGCAATATAATTTAAAAAATCATACGTAGTGCCTCAGAAAATGTAATTCTAAATTTACAGTTAAAATTTCAAGTGAATCGATTGAAATTTGTTTGAGTTATGAGTCCGGCCGACTTGAGAAATGTAGTTTTGGGATAGACGCATTTAAATTTAGTAGCAAGTCACGACATGAATCAACATTCCATCTTCGAATTAAAGCGCAACCCCTCTTGATTCATAATTATAGTATTCTACTACTACTATATTCTACTATATTAATAATTGAGTAATATTCCATTATTGAGTAATATTTGAAGTGGTGAGAGCCCGAATCGGGGAGTTTTTTTTGGGCCAGTCTAATCTACAATCTACATTATAAATATATTGCGCAATATCTCGAAGCTTTCATCGATTGAGCGGAGAATATACTTCTTCAACGTGACTGTGGCGAGACTACTACCTTAAGGGGTGAGGGCTTGTAGCATTTTCAAAAAATCGTTTTTTTTTGCATTTTCTCAAAGTACAGCATTTCAAAAGTATTCTCTGAAAATTTTAGACAAATCGGAGCATTATTCGTGAAGATATACAACTTTGAGCACAGCCGCCTCGACACGAGGTGGCTGTGCTCAAAGTTGCTTCTACTGCGCTCAAATTCGTGCTCAAAGTAGCTCCTACTGTGCTCAAAATTGCTTCCACTGCGACTGCTAAGGCGAAGGAAGGGTCACTTTATGGTGCCGGAATAGATGATTCAATGTAAGTCCAAAAATAATTTTTTTTATTTGCATGTGAATTGTACTTAAAACTTTAAACGCGTTTTTCTCGAAAGCACGTTTGCAAATTCGGTGATCACTGTAACTCCAGAACGGCTTGACCGATCGTTTTCAAATTTCTATCACTTATTCTGTGCATAATTGTCCCCTGGATGGACGAAGGATTTTTATCGGCGGTGAATAGTTTTTTTTTATAACTGAAAATATGAGTGAAATTTTGGTCGAAAAACAAGTTTTTACTTTGAACATCCGCGATTTTGTAAAAATTCGAAATTTTCATTAACCCTTCGTCCATCCTGGGTCCAATATGATTTACTAATGATCCCCGTTAATTTTTTTGGTTTCAGATGATCCAGTGATGAGCTGCAGTGATCACCGCGAAACACCTTTTCTTTCTGGACCCCTCGCAGACTGACTGCATCTCGCTTATTTATCATTATTTTTCAATGAAAATTTTACTGTAGCTACTAGAAATATTGATTATTCATATGGGAAAACATTTTCCACTAAATAATAAAACCTGTAAAAAAAAAACATCCGAAAAAAACGTTTTTTTTTCGGCGTTACAAGTAGCCCTCACCCCTTAAGCTAGAACGGCTTGTTTTCCGACATTAACGAAACTTGTAGGTTAAACGTGGCGACACCGCGTTATCTGGCTCTGTCGACTGCGCCACTCATAGTCAAGCATTAACTGGCGGGTATTTCAAAATCGGCGGATGTTGAAAACCTACATAGCATTACAGCATTAGAACTTTATAATAAAATGTATTTATTTGTTCGCTCGACATTTTTAACGTTTTCTCGACTTTGCCAAATCAACAACTCTTTAGAAGGTAATTATGCAGTTTGAGGATTTTTCCGAAAAACGACGGGATTGTTTTTTTTTTCACCGTGAACTTGTTAATTCCATTATATTGAGTGATATCCCGTCGAAGGAGGCTGTCACTTTCACATTAATTCCATAAGTTATGGGGTTTTGAAGTTCGCGGCAACACGTTATAAAATAGAGGACATTTTTAAATATTTCGACGCCTACATTAGGGGTGGGGGTTGGGGGAATTTATATGAAAAAGCTTTTCTAAATGCAATGGCGAAAATAAATCGCGGCGGTCACCCTCCCATAAAAAGGTATAGGCTTTTGAAGTTCACGAAAACACGTTATAAAATAACGTATTTTCGAACATTTTCGAAACACCTATATTGGATGTGGGGAGTGGGAAGATTTATAAAAGAAGCCTTACTAAGTGCCCCCCCCCCCCCCCCCCCCGGCGGGGTCAAGGCGCAGAGCCTCTTGCAGGGGTGAAAGGAGGCGAAGCCCTCACAAAGACACTAAACGTAGTTTTTTCAGTCTCGTCTTTAAAATCGCGTATTTTTACGAAATTACAACGGATACAGGGGGAGAGGGGGAAGTGATTGCTGGAATTTCTCTTCGTCATTGTATTCAGGAAGGTTTCTTTTATAAATCCCCCCACCTCCCACCCCCAATATAGGCGTCGAAATATTTTTAAATGCCCCATTTTATTACATGTTTCCGAGAACTTCAAAACCCCATAACTTATGGAATTAAGGCCGTCTTCTAGTCTAGAATTTTGAAAAAATCGATTTTTTTTGCATATTTTCAATGTTTAGTATTTCAAGAATATACGATCCAAAGGAAATTTGGAAATTCCAAATATTAACGGACGTCCAGGGGATTACGATCGGTCCTGAAAGTCACGCGTTCGCTCTCAGACGTGATGAACAGCGGATTCACCGCTCTGAACTCCGAACTTCTCATCATCAAAAAACATCAAAATACTTCGATTTTGAAGAAGAGGGAGTATTTTATGGACCAGGAATCGCCGATTAACGAAATGTAAGTATATGTACCATTATATGACTTAGACTGCCTGAAACTGTACTCGAATCTTTAAACGCGTTTTTCTCGAAACTACTTTATTCGAGACGGTTGACATGATATCTCAAGTTGTAATGAACCGATTTACTTGAAATTTTTTGTGGACCTTCTCTATACACCCCTCTATCGCCCCTACCAGATTTATCGCGAAATTTTGTTACTAATTATTTTAAAAAAATCAACAATCGTGAAAAAAAAACGGCAAAAAATGACCTTTTTTTTAAACAGCCGCCATTTTGCGATTTTTTTTTGCCTGAGGTAGGGACTATAATGACATCCTTACTAATTAAGAATCTATTTTTTTTTTCAGATGACCAGGAGGGTTGGAATCATGTCAACCAGGAGAGGCCGTTTTTTTTCAACCCCCACTTTACCAGCCTGCATCTACCAGAATTATGGATTTTGTTTCGCCAATTTTTTTATACAATGTCAAAAGATGAATAAATATGCGGTAAGAAGATAGATACGGAAATATTTTTTGTTTTTTTTTTAATCGCATGTTGAAAAATCCCGAAATTTTGGCCCTCTAGACTAGAAGACGGCCTTAATAGAAAATGTCAGCCTCCCCCGACGGAATATCAATAGTGGTGACCAATTAAAGCAGCTGATAGCAAACAAAAAAAAATTCTGTCGTTTTTCGGAAAAATCCGCAAACTGCATAATTACCCTTTATAAAACGTTGTACTTTGAAACGTTTTTCACCATGTAAATAATCTGGAGCCGGGACGATGCTTTAGCGATAGTCAGTCGTGCCAATAGCAGAGAATGCCGCTGTTGCCAAGTCTATCGTTTATTTTTTTCTCAAATAAAATTGCAATATATTTATATTCAATTGCAAAAATGATAAGTATCAATATCATTTCCCGGTTTGGAAACATTTTTCAACAATATTATGAGTTGGAAATTGCCCAATAATTATTTATTTTTACATAAAATTTTATTCGCAAGAATTTGGCAACCTGCCCAAAAATCATTGTATTTTCATTCCCACTCTTGCAGCTAATTGAACGGTATCGAAATTCCTTAACTGGCGGGTATTTCAAAAGCGGCCGGTGTTTAAGGTATTACTGGATGGATATTAAAAAATCCCGAAAATTCTTGGAAGTTTGAGAAATTATATTTCTTAATAGAATAATAATAAATGAATTTTAGAATTTTTCACTACATAATTTAGTAGCTATAAACATATGAATTTAACACGGTCGCTGTAAATTCGCCTAAAACAAATGGCCTTCAATTCTGAAAATATTATATCATCAAGATTTAGGATGAAGCGATTGAGTACGCTACGTTTCAAATAAATCGGCTGAGTAATTATCGAGAAATTAATTAAAGTAATGAGGAGTATTGCTTTTTTGTGGCCTAAGGCCTTAAAACGTATACATAGTATTATTGCATTTGAACTTTATAATAAAATATATTTATTCGTCCGCTCGACATTTTCAGCCTTTTCTCTCGACTTTGCGGAATCAAAAGCTCTTTATGAAACGTTGAACGTTTTTCACCGTGTAAATAACCTGTAATCGACGACGCTTTAGCGATGGTCAGTCGTGCCAATGGCAGAAACTGCCTCTGTTGCCAAGTCCATCGGTTATTTTTTCTTGAATAAAATTGCAACATGTTTATATTTAATGTCAAAAATTCTAACTATCAATATCATTTCTCGGCTTGGAAATATTTTTCAACAATATTATGAGTTGGAAATTGTCCGATAATAATTTATTTCTACATGAAATTTTCGCAAGAAGTTGGCAGCCTGCCGAAAACTCATTGTATTTTCATCCCCACTCTTGCAGCCAGTGAATGGTAACGAAATTCCTTAAGGTATGGATGGACCGTCGAGCAAAAAGTTAGTCGAAAATTTACAAATCGTGGATTCACAAGTCTAGATCATGTCGCACATGTTGAGCCTTACAAATAGCTAATTTAATAATAAATTAACACTTGAAAATGTTAATTTTCCACTTTTAATAATAATTGAAGTCAAATTCGACGATATTGGCGTGTGCTTGACTAAGGTTTTGTCACTGACTGTACATCAGTTTCAACTGTCCAACAAAAAAATTCTCAATTTTTAAATTCAATTTATACGTTCAGATAATCTTATTGTTATCAATAATTACCCAAAAACTCAATATATATGGAGTTTTCCAATGATTGCTATTAATTCATCGTTAAAAAAAGGCGATACTCCTTATTACTTTAATTAATTTCTCAAAAATTACTCAGTCGATTTATTCGAAACTTAGCATAATCAATCGCTTGATCCTAAATCTTCATGATATATTTTTTTTTTTTAATTTTTTTTTTATTTTTGCAGTGTTCCAACGTATACTCTTTTATGAGTTTTTACGTATTACCCTTCCCAATTGAATCCCTTTTCCTATCACTCCCTACCCGCACTTCGCTAATCTAACCTAACTTCCGTTGCGTCCACAGCCGTCTTAAGCTACACTATACCGCATTTGCCGAGGGTACGGGGAAACTGTGGAAAACCCGTACCGGTATAGACGGCCCTGTATTTTCTGATTCCTTGGCATACCAGACCTTTTTGCTCAAGATATGTATACCAAGGCCTCAGAAAAACGGACTCCCGCTCACTCGTCGATGCGCCAGCCAGAGCACCGCTATGCGGTCACCGCACCAAGTATTGACCTCGTTCGAGGCTGCTTGACATTAGTGATCGCCCGAGCCGCACCGCGACCGCCCAACCACCAGCGTCGGTTCATCTTCATGATATAATATTTTCCGAATTTACAGCGATTTAGTTTCATTAGTTTCGCAAGCATTAACGTCTGCAGAAGTTGTTTTCCCATAAGCGACCGTGTTAAATTCATATGTTTATAACTACTAAATTATGTAGTGAAAAATGCTAAAATAAATCATGTATGATTATTCTATCAAGAACTATCATTCCTCATATTTTCACGAAATTTCGCGATTATTTAATATCCATCCAGTAATACCTTAAGGGCGGGGTAAAGTATTAAAAAAAAAAATTTATTTTTTTTTTAAATTTTTTAAATGAATGCATAATATCTCAAGAATATTGTGTTAAAATTTCAAGTCGATCGGAGTAAAATTGACGAAGTTATGAGTATTTGAGACGAAGTTATGAGTAGTAGAGCAGAGGAGCAAGCGGCGCACGACAGTAAAGAAGAAAGAGTTTTGCGTAGACAAACGCAAAAAGATGCTCTCGATCATCTTGATGGAAGCCTTTTGCTCTACGGACCTGGCATCGACGACTTTGAGTGAGTATAAGAAAATTATCGAGTTTTATTTTGAATTTCTAAAAATTCAAAGATAATTGAAAAATCTGAAAAAATTCATACGTATTCAGAAAAATGAACGAATCACGAAAAAAAATTGGGTTGCGGGGAAATTTGTTGACTAATTTTTTTTTTTCATCATTTTGTTAATAACATTTTGGAATTATTATTATGCAAAATTAATCTTTTGAGTACCTTTAATATGCATGAATTTTCTCAGATTTTTATGCAATCGAGAAGTGTTCTCAAACTTATGTGCAATGAGCGCTAAGCGACCAAACTCTTCTGCGTTTTTCAAACCGTTTTTCTGAGACTTGTCATATTTGAAGTCCGTGTGCACGATAACTCAAAATCTACTGGACCAATCGCTTTGAAATTTTGCACAGTACTTCTTCACATAATTCACCAGGTATTGTCGAGAGCTTTTTTGTTTTTTTTAATAATTACTAATTTTTCAACAACAAATTAGCCGATTTTTTTTAGCGAAAATCGGGTTTTTGGCTCCCAAGTGCTACGAAAAATCGAAAAATCGAAAAAAAAAAAAAATCCTCCCGTCATTACCTCGAGAAACATCTCCTTTAACAAATGCATTTTGATTTTTTTGTTTCAGATGATTCTGTTGCGAGTTATGGTGCACACCGCAAACCAACTTTTTTTCGAGGCGCCTCCGGGGTTTAATTTTCACTCGCTCAATTTTGAATATTTTGCAATGCAAATTTAGGAGAATGTTGTTCAAATGTTACTTTATTATATGTAAATTTTTCAATAAACGAACACTATCCGTTACGCCAAAAAAAAATCTTAAAAACATGCCTTTTTTTCGCCGAATTAACTTTACCCCGCCCTTAAATCCGTTTGAGCATTTGTGGATGGAAAATGATGGATGGAAAAAAAAAATGATACGAGAAACAAAAAATAACTTTCGTTGCAAACATCATCGCCATGTATATTTTCATTTCTTATTGTTATAAAAATGATAAATGAGTAAACGTTCTTTTTTGTCGTGGCTGAATAAAATTCTTACCTGACAACGGCCCAGTGATATGATGTGAAGCTCGATCGCTTGAATTCTGTGTAGGATGTCCGGATTCTAAAAATACATTGTTAATCGCATCGTTCTCTCTGCGGTGATAATTTTTTTCGTGATAAAAAAAAATGTTGTGCCCAATGACGAACGAACGCGGACTTACGTTTGGATCATCTTTTAGTTTCCCCACGCAAACCTGAAACATAAAAAATAAAACAAGTATAAATTAATTTAGAAAATTAATTTTTTACCATGAAGATTAGATTTTTTTTTTACATCGAGATTGCAAAATTAAGTAACGCAATCGTGAAGAAATAATCGCTTGATAAATATTTATAAATTTATGCAAGGGAAAATTAGTAGAAAACTGGGTAATTGAAGACAGAAGAACAACACGATTCATACACACGAGACTAAAAACTCCAAAGCCAGTTATGTAAAGCTTCTTTCTTTCTCTGGTCGCGTGGCTCTAACGAGCAATATAGAGAACGCCGAGAAGCGAAACGCAGAGAGTGAGTGAGTGAGTGAGACGAAAAGACTGACGTGTGTTCTCTAGTACACACGTGATATAGTCGAGAGAGACTCGAAACTAGAAGCTCGCGAGGGACAAAGTGAACGCGTTACCGAACGTAATCTAGCGCCATTGCCATTCAAGACGAGTAACGAAAGTCCATTTTTTTTTAACTTGCGTACGGTCCTTCAATTTGGTTATTAAATGATTTTTTTTTTCATTGTAAAGATCATATGCAATTTTTCAGGGGCTACGTAGGTTTGAACATTTCAAAAAATCCATTTTATTTTTATTTTATTATCTAATAGTAAAATATGTCTAGAATATTCTTCCAAAGCTTTAAGTCAATTAGAGTAAAAGTCTAGGAGAGAGAGAGAGAGTCTTTGGGAATTCCTCCCGTTGGGAAAGACCGACCGGGAGCGACGCAGGTATACGCATTTTTCTCAAAACACTATTTTTGAAGTCGGCGGACACGATTTCTCAAAAACTAATGCACCGATGTTATTGAAATTTTGCACACTTCTTCAAAATAGCATTGACTAGTGATTGAACGAAGGTTTTTTTTTTCGATTACAACTAATTTTACAAGGCTATACGTAGTGTAAATTGTACCAAAAATTGAACTATTTTGCATAAAACTCTGGCAAAAATTAAAGTTTCAATTTTTTAAAAATCCTTCGTTCAATCACGAGCTATACTTATCTACTAACAGAAAAAAATTGGTTTTTCAATTTCAGATAAAGCTATCATGAGTTATCCTGACCACCACAAGAACATTTTTTTTTTGCGGGGTCTCCGGAAACCAGGTCCACCGGCTGAATTTCCCAAATGTTTGGATGAAATTTTTTAAAAATATTGTTGAAATGTTGCTCTTTTATGTGCTTAACATTTTTAATAAAATATTTTATATATCATATTTAAAAAAAAATAGAGAAAATATGCTTTTTTTGGCTTCGAAACCTACGTAACCCCTTAATAATCTTTAGAATTATTTCAAAGAAAAATCCTTTTGACATTCTGTTTAATTACCACAAAAGATCAATTCTAAATGAAAAAATCGAACATTTTTTTTAACAACTCAATTTATAAGAGACATGCACGGAGAGAATTAAAAAGTAATTTTTGTCGTGAATTTCACGGTAAAAATTACCGTGATATATTTCAATGTGGTGACAAGTGAGAAAAGCATAATAATTCGTATGCGACAAGTTTTTTTTAACTCGCGTTACAGAAAATTTCAAATACGTAGCTAAAATTTTACTATACAAGAAGGGTAGCGCGCACGGTAATTTTTACCGAGAGCACAATACATTTTCCTATAACACTCATTAAATTTTATAATAAATCTTAAAACAACTGTTATAAAGACGTTACTTTTTTATAGACATTTTTGAAAGGCATCAAATAATAAAATGCACAGTAAAATTTCGCTGATATTATATATTTTTTAAATTTAAGTTTTGCGTATTTTGTTACACATCAAAATTTACTAGAAAATCTGGTAAAATGTTCTATCTGAAGAAGAAATTTTATTTTATTTTCGTCAAAATCTGTGTTTTACTCAGTAATAATAAACGAAGTTTCAGGGTTGTCATCTGGTTACCGTTACTGCACGGTAATTTTTAACATTTAATTCTCTCCGTGTGGCTATTCTTGCCGAACAAGTCAGATTTAAGGAGGTACGATCATGGGGTCGAATCCAACTTTTGAGGCTGAAATTTTTATATGACGTCGACGAATAGGTTATACACCCTTTGGAAAAATTTGAGCTATATTGACCATCCAGTTTTTTCGTAATAAAATTGCAAAGACGAGCATTTTGAGCTAGTGAAGCACGTCGTCTTATGGAGACGGTCGACCGGAAGTGCGGTAATCACGGTTTTGCTACTCACGTATCCAACTAAGGTCGTTGGAAAACTGAAATTTGATAAATTAGACATAATAGATATTGTAAAAAATCGAAAATTCGCACTTCACCGTGTAGTTCGAGCATTACATTATAAAACAGTTTCAACTTCCGGTTGAATATTATCATAATGACGAAATAGTACCCATAGATTTGCCAACGTCAGGCGTAACAGCTGATTCGTTTGGCGAGCATAACCTAGCTCTGTAGTGACAGTTTTCATTGTCGCTGGCTAGCAACAGCCAATCGCATGCACGATCAGAAAAAAGGGAGCCTCCTATTGGCTGTTTTGCTACACGGAGAGAATTAAATGTTAAAAATTACCGTGCAGTAACGGTAACCAGATGACACCCCTGAAACTTCGCTTATTATTACTGATTAAAACACAGATTTTCACGAAAATAAAATAAAATTTCTTCTTCAGATAGAAAATTTTACCAGATTTTCTAGTAAATTTTGATGTATAACAAAATACGCAAAACTTAAATTTAAAAAATATATAATATCAGCGAAATTTTACTGTGCATTTTATTATTTTATGCCTTTCAAAAATGTCTATAAAAAAGTATCGTCTTTATAACAGTTATTTTAAGATTTATTATAAAATTTAATGAGTGTTATAGGAAAATGTATTGTGCTCTCGGTAAAAATTATCGTGCGCGCTACCCTTCTTGTATAGTAAAATTTTAGCTACGTATTTGAAATTTTCTGTAACGTGAGTTAAAAAAAAACTTGTCGCATACGAATTATTATACTTTTCTCAATTGTCACCGCATTGAAATATATCACGGTAATTTTTACCGTGAAATTCACGACAAAAATTACTTTTTAATTCTCTCCGTGTAGGTAACGACAACGAAAACGGTCGCTACAGAGTTTCAGAATCTCGCTACCGCTTGGAAATCGTCGTGAAGACTCCAGAGTCGTTGAGGATATAATTTTTCAGTTTTGATTAGTAAATATGCAATAAATAAAATATTTACCACAAATTTGGCACTTTGGGATCGACAATACGAATATTCAACATAAGTTAACATAAATCAGAACACTCGTGGGGTGACATAAATTTAGTTTCTTTGTTGACCCTGAGGGAGTAGTCGTGCCTCCTTAACTTGAACGAATTTGATGAACTTCGATCAAATTCAGGCCCCTTCGTCTGCGTCAGGCCACTCGGAAAAATCGGAAAAAAAAAACACGCGAAAATAAAGAGAGTATCGGTATTTATCAACAGCAAGATCCGATACCGGGATAATCGAGAAAGTTTTGCGAAAATTGGGAGCTAACGCTGCTGATGCGTGTGGCAGAGTTCGAGATCATTGATCCATAGATACCGCGAATAACCTTGATAGAGAAGAAGGGGGTGGGAGAAGTTCGGGGGGGGGGGGGGGGAGAACATGGAAAAGTCCACAATCGACTTTGAGCGTCGTGATTAGTTTTTTTTTTTGTCGGACTCGAAGAAATTAATGTTTCCCTAATGAGCATCGTTCGCTCGCATAAATCAGGCTCAATTTCGTTCTAGCGTCTCCAACGTTCACCATTGCATAATTTTTATTATCTTGAATGAATTTATCATCGTTGAAACGCAACTAAAATGAATTCCGTTCAATTGAGGATAATTATATTTTTAGCCGATTCGGGCCACGAACGTCACTGGAATACTTTTTTTACGTATTCTCATTAAATATTGACGACCCGAACTTGCAAAAAAAAGTTTTTTTTTTTATAACAATAAAAATGAAGGAATAAAAATGCATAAAGAAAACAATCGTTGCATTCGAACAATGCATATTACGAAGTCGTTAAATTTTTAAACCTGAGAGTGACCGGTCTCGTAACACGCAGATCGTGTTATACTGTTATATTATCTGTACTTTTTTTACATAATTAATCAATACTGATCTGGCAACTTTGTTACTACGATAATTATATTTTGTCGTCGATGTTTTTTTTTTCATTCGTATTAAAATTTTGTGTATAATTTATTATTTATATTAAATTATATAATTTATTATTAAATATGTGAAATTATTATTATTAATTATATTGTATATATTATTCAATTTGAAATTATATATATATATATATATATATATATATATATATATATATTTATATAAAAATTAATTTGTACTCCCAATATAATAATAAATGATATATATATATATATATATATATATATATATATAATAAATGATATATATATATATATATATATATATATATATCATTTATTATTATATTAGGAGTACAAATTAATTCGGTCCGTTTTCAAGAGATGGCTCTGGCTGTTATAAATGTTTCATAGTGACAGCTGATTTCAGTGGTTTCAGAGAGGTTAGACATCTGTCAATAACATTCAGTTTATATCGCTTTGAGTTCCATTGAAAACCTTGTTTTTTACTGTATTGAATATGTCAAATTTTGTGTTAACTAAGCAGCATTTGCGGGAAGTTTTACTTTTCTACTTTAATTGGAAGAAAAGTGCAGCTGAAGCGCATCGAATGCTTGTTGAAGTTTATGGTGATGATGCTCCAACTGATAAATCATGTAGGGAATGGTTTCGACGTTTTAAGAACAGTGATTTCAGCGTTGAAGACAAGCCTCACCCTGGACAGCCAAATGAGCCAATGAGCTGCTACAACCTGGCGATTCCATTACGGGCGATCGGTATAGACTACAATTGATTCGTTTGAGCCATGCATTACGAAAAAAACGGCCGGAATACGAGCAAACACATGACAAAATCATTCTTCTGCATGACAACGCTCGGCCTCATGTCGCAAAAGTCGTAAAAAAATATTTGGAAACGCTCAAATGGGATATTTTACCGCACCCGCCGTATTCTCCAGACATTCCTTTTTCTGATTACTGGTTGTTCCGACAGATGCAGCAGGATTTAGCAGGTCACCGGTTCTCTTTCGCAGAAATCGAAAATTGGCTCAAAACTTGGATCGCCTCAAAAGACGAGACTTTTTATCGAGATGGAATTCGAAAATTGCCTGAGAGGTGGGAAAAAGTAGTAGCCAGCGATGGACAATACTTTGATTAATCTATTCATGCCTTTTATTTTGAAATAAATGGATTTTTTACCACAAAAAAACGGACCGAATTAATTTGTACTCCCAATATTGAAGCAACTAATTTATTATAAAAATAACGAACTCGAAAAAAAAAAATTCTTGCATCGCAATGCAAACTTCAAAATCATTGTCATATTATTAAATTCAGTATACATATATATTATTATAATATCTATAATGAATATATTAATTATTATGTATTCGTTATAAAAAATCCAGTATATGAAATAAAATAATACAAAATATAATGTGTATATTGCACTTTGTATTATTTTATATATTGTATTTTTTGTCACGAATATATTGAAATCAATATATTCATTATAGATATAATAACAATATATATGTAGCATATTTAAGGGCGGTTTACCGTTCATGACGATGAAAAATACGATTTTTTTTTACATAATTTGAATCCTTAATGGGATACAACTGAAAATCATAATTAACTTTCGAAAAATTGACATATCGTTCAAAAATCCAAGCTGAGTTCATGTGCAAAATTTAAAGACGATTGACCAAACACATCGAAAGTTATAAAATAACTAATTTAACGTGCGCTCTTATGACAAATAGCACTTTCTCCGATATTTATACTATGAAAATATAGATAAAATCATAGGAACAAGTTATAAATTTTTCGCGTCGTCAAAGTAATTTCGATGAAATTTAGGTAAAACCGGAAGAAAATGGTCAATATCTGAAAAATGTCTTACAAATTAATTAATAAATAAACACATACAAGTTCTATAAGCGTTATTAAACTATCCAAACAATTTGGAAGTATTATTTTCTTCGATTCAGGACCTCATGAAGTGGAATTTCACAAATTTTAAATGTCTGTTCTTTCGTTTCCAACAGATAGATTCAGATGTAATTCGCGTCCAAAAGTTTTTTCTGGCTTGGGCGAAATATTACGATTTTTTCAAGGAAAACTTCATTTTTTTTTTCATTGTAATAACGTCTAGACATATGAGTTAAAGGGTTACGTGGGTTTCGCAGCCAAAAAAAAGCTTATTTTCTCTATTTTTTTAAAATAATATATACATTATTTTATTCAAAATGTTAAGCAGATAAAAGGGCAACATTTCAACAATATTTTTAAAAAATTTCATCCAAACATTTGGGAAATTCAGCCGGTGGGACCTGGTTTTCGGAGACGCCTTAAAAAAAAAGTATCCTCGTGGTGGTCAGGAATAACTCATGATAGCTTTATCTGAAATTAAAAAACCAATTTTTTTTCTGTTAGTAGATAAGTATAGCTCGTGATTGAACGAAGGATTTAAAAAAAAAAATTGAAATTTTAATTTTTGTTACAGTTTCATGCAAAATAGTTCAATTTTTGGTACAATTTACCCTACGTATAGGCTTGTAAAATTAGTTGTAATCGAAAAAAAAACCTTTGTTCAATCACTAGTCAATGCTATTTTGAAGAAGTGTGCAAAATTTCAACAAGATCGGTGCATTAGTTTTTGAGAAATCGTGTCCGCCGACTTCAAAAATAGTGTTTTGAGAAAAATGCGTATACCTGCGTCGCTCCCGGCCGGTCTTTCCCAACGGGGGACTTCCCAAAGGCTTTTTCACATAGACTTTTACTCCGATTGACTTTAAACTTTGGGAGAATATTCTAGACACATTGTACTATTAGATAATAAAATTTGAAACAATGGATTTTTTGAAATTTTCAAACCCACGTAACCCCTTACTACTTTGTCTACTAAAACCCGGTGCGTTGGTCTAGTGGTTAGCGTGCTGGCCAGCGGATCGGGAGGTCGCAGGTTCGAATCCCAGTCGCGTCACTTTCGTCGTGAAATATTTTTCTTCGATATTTCTCGACGAAAGACGACTAGTTTCGTGACTGGGAGGCAAACTTGGGACCGGCTGTATCGATATAGGTTTTACCCCTATGCCCATGGCAGACATATCATCGTGAATACGATACAGAGGGGGAAGTCGACTGCGGCCACAAGGTGGGGGGGTGGGAGGTAGACGGGGAAATTGTGGCTGGGGGTAGACGGGGGAATTGTGGCTGGGAGGTAGACGGGGGAATTGCGGCTGGGAGGTAAAGGGGGGAATTGTGGCTGGGAGGTAGACGGGGGAATTGTGGCTGGGAGGTAGACGGGGGAATGTGGCTGGGAGTTAGACGTGGGAATTGTGGCTGGGAGGTAGACGGGGGAATTGTGGCTGGGAAGCAAACGGGGAAATTGTGGCTGGGAGGTAGACGGGGGAATTGCGGCTAGGAGGTAGACGGGGGAATTGCGGCTGGGAGGTAAACGGGGGAATTGTGGCTGGGAGGTAGACGGGGGAATTGTGGCTGGGAGTTAGACGGGGGAATTGTGGCTGCGAGGTAGACGGGGGAACTGTGGCTGGGAGTTAGACGGGGGAATTCTGGCTGGGAGGTAGACGGGGAATTGTGGAATGGGAGATATAGAGGGGGCATGTGGAATGGATGACAGAACGAAGTTGAGGTGGGTTGGGGCTCGTAAAAAGGGGAAAGACCCTGTACGACTGGAACAAACCAATAAAAAATACATTGTCTACTATATATAATTATTCGAAACCAATTTACATAATATTATCATGGTTAAAAGTGTGAAAATTGATTTCGCAATACTTTTGACAGTGACGATATCTACTATACATCCTCAAAGTGTTTAGAACACGTGGGCAAAAGGATATTTTCATATCTAAAGTGTTTTAGAATTTACAGACTAAATAAACCGGAAATGCGTTTTTCTGGAAACAGGATTTTTCAGAGCGCGGGGCGCTCTCTACAGCTTCAACGGATGAACCGATTCACGTGAATCTCTGCGCAATTGAAAGGAAGTTCAATTTTTGGGGCCATCAGGAAGCGATGTCTGTCGGAAATTGATTTTTCGTGCGTTCAAGCCGTGAAAAAAAATTTGGTTTTTTTCAAACGGTTGCCATTTTCATTTGAAATTGATTTTGAAAATTGAAATTTACTCTCCATTGAAAAAAGAATAAAATACGTTGAAAACCATTTCGCGAAGTATTTATTTGATATAAAAAAAAATTCCCGAAGTTCATGCATTTTTCATACCTCTCGATGGTAATCTTCCCTTAATCAACGAAAATCACGCAAACATTTTTTAAGATTAAATAATCCTAAAAAGTGTTTGCATGTTTTGTTTTAGGTCGCTAAATAAATATTTAGTGATTGCTAAATAAATACTTAATGATTGCTAAATAAATATTTATTTAGCGGTCAGCTAAATAAATATTTAGTGATCTACAGCAAAACTGCAACATATGATTTTGGATAATAATAAAGATAGAAAATTAAAAAGAATTTTCGATGCATTTTCCATAGAAATTCATTATTTTTTATTGCTCAAATTTTTCTTTCGCTGATTTAGACTATGAAAATTGTTCGAAGGTTTTTACATATCTTTCTTAGCGACTTCCGACCGCAATTTGTGAAACAAAAAAGACTGGATAACAATAAAATTGAATAAATGAAATGCTGCTGAAGTTTGCATGGTTGAAATGCAACGGAAATCCTTTTTTTTATTTTATTTCTCTCCATTTTTATTTTTATGCAAAATTTGTTTTAATAAAGTTAGGTTGGCGGTCTCGAACGAGAATTTTTAAAATACGCTTATCGTAGCATTGATATACAAAAAGAAATTCTTTGCATTCCAACGATCCAAACATCAATATCAAGAAATTAAAAACGAAAAGACAAAATTATCGTCGCTCTCCAACGATGCAAATTTCAACGTCATACGATATTTGATAACAAGATAAATAGATCTAATATTCGTCTACGAAAAAATGCCACACTGACAGAAAAAATCTTTTAATATTAACTATATGCGTCTATTTGGTTTTTTTTAATTAATCAAATTTTTCGTGAAATCAAATTTTCCTTATTGCATTCCACTAATAAAATTATTTTAAATATATTTATTTATTCAAATCAAGGACTATTTAATATCGTCTGATAACTAAATATTTTATTTATTCCTAATAAATCTGTGATTTGGTTTTATCTGGTAGTATAAGACAAAAGAGGCAGACGGAAAAATGATACACGATTCAGTCTCTCAAAAATCTCATGACTTCGTTTTCATTAGAGGACTGTTGTAACGTTCTGCAGTTGAAAATGGTTAGTCTTTCTATACATAAATAGTCGCGCCTGTTAATAAAAGGTACGACGATTCCTTTCTTTTTCCCAAATAACAGCCTTGTCGGTGGAAAAAAAAAGAAGAAAAATAATTTAACTTCTTTTCACCGCACTTTTATTTCATGAACCTATCCCGAGCAGAAATCTAATCAGGCTGCCTGAGGATCCATCAGGGCCGAATCAGGGATCAATAAGGCGCCCTGATCAGGTACGCCTGATTTGAGCCAGACAGGGGCCTCAGCAGGGATCAATAAGGCGCCCTGATCAGGCGCGCCTAATTTGCGCCAGACAGGGGCCTGTGCAGGGATCAATAAGGCGCCCTGATCAGGCACGCATGATTTGCACCGGACAGATTGGGCCGGAAAGATTGGGACGGTCATCGCCAAATCCGGAACAAAAACTAAACGATCAAGTCAAGTAAAATAAAAACTTAAACTTTAAAAAAATGTTTTCATATGTTTCATATTTTTAATAACGTTAGTTAACTTGATAACGTGTAACTGCGATAATAATTTAATAAATGTTGATCTATTTTTAAACAAAAAATTAATCAAATGATTGAGCCAGATGACACGCATGTCTCAGGCTGGATGAGGCACCTGATCCGGGCCAGATAAATTGCTTGGTCCGAGCCAGATATAGTGCCTAATCCGAGCCTGGTAAGGTGCCTGATCCGGACCTGAATTTGCAAAAGCGTTACATCCCTGATCAGGGCCGGACTAAATTTGCCTGATCCGGCCCGGATTTGCTATTGTGGCAGCCTGATCCGGTCCGGATTTCACCCAGAACAAATTTCTGCTCGGGATATTGCTTTTTCGTATTCGTGCGATATATCGTGTTTTTCATCTTTATTTATTTAATTTGAATCTAATCTTTATTTATTTAATTTGAATATATTTAATATTTAGAAAGAATAGTTTGAACAAATTAAGAAAATATATATTTGAAACAAATAGGGTCGTAGTAGGCCGCGAGATAAGAAAAAAAACCTATTTGATTTAAATAGATCCTATTTACCAGGTGTAGAAGTATGAAACCGGAATTTTTTTGTAAAAATTACACGTCTGTTTGAAAATGATAAAAAATATTTTATTCAAAATAATCTGCCCTCCAATTTATACATTTTTCCCACCTCTCCGGCAGTTTATGAATGCCACGCCAAAAAAACAGTTCTTCTTTTGAAGCAAAGTTGTCGAGCCATTTTCGTACATTTTCATACGAATTGAAGCGTTGTTTAGCGAGAGCGTGTCCCATTGATGCGAATAGATGATAATCGGAGGGAGCCAAGTCTGGCGAGTAAGCCGCATGCCAAAGTATTTCCCAACTAAACGCCTCAATCGTTTCCTTGACCAGTTTTGCTGTGTCTGATGGTGGATTATCATGAAGCAAAATCCCTTTGTGTTGCCTTTTTTTGATATTCTGGTCGTTTTTCACGCAAAGCTTGATTCAAATCGGTCATTTGTTATCGGTAGGGTTCAGTATTAACAGTTTCATTGTCATCCTCATCCAACAATGCTTGCAATTCGCTGTCTTCAAACTTTTTCGATGGCCTCCCACGTTCTTCGTTCCTCACGTCAAAATCGCCACTTTTGAATTTTTTGAACCACTGAAAACACTGTGTTTTACCAAGAGCATGTTCACCGTAAGCTTCGACAAGCATTCGATGCGATTCTGCAGCAGTTTTCCTCAAATGATAAAAGAAAACCAATGCTGTCCTCAAATCGTAGTTCGTAGGCACAAAACTCGACATGTTTAAGGTTATAGAAAAATATACCGGTGTAGGGAACTTGGGTTGTTGTGTGTTGAAAATCTTCATCAGCTGCTAGAGGGAGATGATAGCGCTGCAGAAGCGGTCTTACGGTCCCTAAACTGATGGCTAGCACCATCTATAGGGAAATTCCGGTTTTATACTTCTACACCTGGTAAATTAAATATATTTTTTTGGTAGTACAGAAAAATGCTTGGATAAGAATTAAAATGAATAAATGAAGTGTTACCGAAGTTTGCATCGTTTGAATGCAACGGAAATCGTTTTTTAATTTCCTTTCCTCCATTTTTATTGTTATGCAAAATATTTTTCGGTCAAATTAGGCTGCAGGTCTCGAATGAGGATCTTGAAAATACGTTTATTGTAGCATTGATCTCGCAAGAAAAAAAAACCTCGCATTCCAACGTTCCGAATTTCAATGTCAATAAATAAAAAAAATGAAAAGACAATAGCATCGTTGTTCTCCAACGATGCTAATTTCAACGTCATAAGACATTTGATGACATGATAAATATATATATCCAATATTTGTCGACGAATAAATGCCAGAAAAATGCTTCTTCGATATACTCATCGATATGGGACATAAAAGAAACAATCTCAAAAAAATCAAAGGTACAAAATTGTTCGAGCCCACTTTGCTCGAGTTTAAATCTTCGAATGTCCCAGGAGCGCACGAAAGTTTCGGCCAAGTATCAAACTCGAGCTCGAGCAAAGTGCGAAACTCGACGAATATGTTGGGAAAGTAGGTTTTCACTTGCGCGTCGTTTCCTGTTTCGTGAGTACATTCGTTAGTTATATGAGATAAACAATCCTCGATTGTATTACCGATTGAGCATTGTTATCCTAACGCTTGCGAAATCTTCCCAAATTTTCCAAAACAAGTTGTAGAAAAAAATCATTTCCAGACGATCGATAACGAGAGTATACTTGAGAACTTTTCAAATTAATTTCAACGTTGCATCGATCAATGCGATTGTTTTTTAAGTTTGGATTTTTTTATCCAAAATTGGATGAATTTTTGGAATAATTTTTATTGTGAAAAAAAAACGCAAATTTCCGCAACTCTGACAATAATTTATTCATATTTTCATACATCTCTGGTAATTTTTTCAAGTTATTTCATGCATTAATTAAGGTTTAATCCGCTGTGTCCCTTGGCGTGTCCTCATCGTCGTTGTCGATTTGCGGGAATTGTGCAGCTCGCAATTCGCATCTGAGATAGTCCAACAAATTTTTATACACTCTTGAGATATTTTTTAAGAACATAAACCTAAATTTTGAAAAAAAAAATCGAGAATTGAATGTTGGAGCGTGTTTGAAAAAAATAATCGATTTTTAGCTTTTTTTTCCCGGCATTTTGCAACAATAAATATGTTTTAAACAATCTCATCTTTCCAACATTAGGTTCATGTTTTAATAAATTATATTATGTAAACGTGTTCCAAATTTGAAGATGATCCATCAATTAGTTTTTGACTTATGATTCCCGCAAAGTGAAAAAATGTCGTTTCGAGAAAAACACGTTTAAAGTTTCACAAACGAAAAACTCAAAGTCAAATGTGTTTAATCAAATGATAAAGTGTCTCACCGATTAGTCAGCGATTCCAGCACCGTACAGCAGTCCTTCCTCTTCCTCATGCAACTCATTTGACGCTTGCATTGCCTCTTTACGAGCTTTTCGAGCTTCTTTTGTCTCTAATAAACTTTTTTCTATTTTGCCGAGCCATGCGCATCTGATCCGTTTGCTCGGCATACCCGGAGCTCTGCCTGCCAACTACGATTTGTAGTTCATTCATAACCATGAGTAGGGTTGAATTTCCTTCATTGAATAGAATAGCAGCAAGAAATTCCGCTACCTCGATTATTTTGTACCCAGAATGGAGATGTTTCGCAGCTAATCACCAAAAGGTCGAGTTTGGTTTATGAAAACCCAAATTTGAATTATGAAAACCCAAACCAACCCAAACAAAACTAAACAAATTAACTAACTGAGCGCTCGTGAATACCTGAGCGCTCTTGGGAGTCGAGCGGAGAGTCTTTATCATTTATATACATACCGTTAGAAGGAATCCGAATATCGTTTTGAAATTTTCAGCGTGTATTCTTAAAATATTTTGCTAACGATTTATGAAATTAAAAAAAAATGATTTTTTGAAGCATCTAAAGTGGTTGCCCGTCTAAATATTCGCTCCACTACAGACGTTAACTCGAGATATTTTTTTTACGCGGGCGAGACGAAGGCGCCGTGAGATTCATGAGCCCAGGACCTCCTGATACTTCCTTCTACGGGCCCAAAGTCATGGCCTGAAGAAAACTTTTTCAACCAAACTTCGAGACTTTAAGGGGCGGGGGGGAATCCTTTACAATGTTGAAAAAATCGATTATTTTTTCACGTATTCCGAAAGTATAATATACTAGCTTCTACCCGCGATTTCGTCTGCGTAGATCTCGCATTTGTGTTAAAATACCCCTTAAGGAGTTTCGGGACAAGTGGTGAAGTGTTACCATTTGATTGAAATTTATACAGTAAATTCTTTCTCATAAGCTGAATGCACCTTCCAAATTTTACATCGGTCGTCTACACCGTTCCTATAAAATTTACAATAAAACAAAACCCCCTTTTTAACATAAGGAGATATTTAAACTGCCTACGCTCATGGTTGAATGGCAGTTTTACGCACGAAATAATGTGAACATTTTAAAAAAATGTTATGAAAAATTGTCAAATCACTCAGTACATTATGACAAATTCATCATCAGTGTCATAATGTTAAATGCTCTATGTTAAAAAGTGTTTCTTCCATTGTCAATTTTATAGAAATAGTGTAGACGGTCGATTTGAAATTTGAAGGATACATTCAGTATATGATAAAGAATTTACTGTATAAATTTGAATCAAATGGTAGCATTTCGTTAAGTGTCTCGAAATTCCTTAGGGAGTTTCGGGACAATTGGTGAATTGTTACCATTTGATTAAAATTTATACAGTAAATTCTTCCTCATATACTGAATGCACCTTCCAAATTTTAAATCGATCGTCTACACCGTCCCTATAAAATTTACAATTAAAAACAAAACCCTTTTTAACATAAGGAGATATTTTAACTGCCTACGCTCATCGCTAAATGTCAGTTTTACGCACGGAACATTTTTTTTATATGTTTTGAAAACTTTCAAATCACTCAGTACATTATGACAAAATCGTCATCAGTGTCATAATGTTAAATGCTCTATGTTAAAAAGTGTTTCTTCTATTATAAATTTTATAGAAACGGTGTAGACGATCGATTTAAAATGTGGAGGGTACATTCAGTATAACACATGGGTCATTAAGTCCCGGGACAGACACACAGATGGCGCCGCCAATGCCATGCCGCTTTTGTTTTTCGGTAGTACCAGCCTTCAAAAGATACGTGTAAAAATTTCATGGCATTCGGTTCAGTCGTTGTCGAGATATTGAAGGTTAAGTGACGCTACATTTGTTTTTGCTTAAACGATGGATAAAAAAACGAGTTTCGTGTGTTAATCAAACACTGTTTTTTAATGGAAAAAAATACCGTTCAAGCTCAGCAATGGCTTGAAAAGTGTTACCGGGAAAAGTGCCCATCGAAAACAACCATTTGCCGATGGTATGCGGATTTTAAACGCGGTCGAACAACCACCGAAGACCGCGGAGAGCTCAGGTCGTCCAATTGAGGTGGCTACGCCCGAAAACATCCAAAAAATCTGAAAATTGTTATGTCCGATCGTAAAGTGAAGTTGCAAGAGATAGCTGACATCCTAAAGATATCAAAAGGCACCGTGTTCAAAATTGTGCATGAAAACTTGGGTATGAAAAAAACTTTTGTCCAAGTGGGTGCCGCGTTTGCTCACAGTGGAACAAAACAACAACGAATTGATTATTCGGAGCGCTGTTTGAAGCTGTTTACGCGTGATAAAAGGATTTTTTGCGTCGGTACATAACAATGGATGAAACATGGATTCATCACTATACGCCGGTGTCGAAAAGAGTGTCAGCCGAGTGGAGAGGAGAGCCTATTTTGAGGCAAAAGACAAATCGTTCTATAAGAAAGGCATCGAAAGTTTAGAAAAACGTTGAAGTGATTGTATCGCTATGGAGGGTGACTATGATGATGAATAAAGTCGAATTTTGCACAAAAAAAAGTGTTTTTACTGGTTTGTCCCGGCACTTAATGACCCATGTGTTACAAGGCTATACGTAGTGTAAATTGTACCAAAAATTGAACTATTTTGCATACAACTTTGGCAAAAATTCAAATTTCAATTTTTTTAAAAATCGTTCGTTCAATCACGAGCTATACTTATCTACTAACAGAAAATATTTCGTTTTCCAATTTCAGATAAAGCTATCATGAGTTATCCTGACCACTACGAGGACACTTTTTTTGAGGGGTCTCCGATCCTACCGGCTGAATTTACCAAATTTTTGGATGAAATTTTTTTTAAATGTTGTTGAAATATTGCTCTTTTATGTGCTTAACATTTTGAATAAAATAATTTATATATCTTTAAAAAAAGATAGCGAAAATATGCTTTTTTGGCTTCGAAACCCACGTAACCCCTTAAGAGGCTATACCAGTGTGACACTTTAAAAAAAATCGATTTTTTTTTGCCTTTTTCGACAGTTTATACTTTCAAGAATATCTTGTAAAAATCATTTTATCTTGCAAATATCATTTTATCTTGCAAAAATCGATAGTTAAATCTTTAAACGCGTTTTTTCTCGAAATGAGATTTTTCAAATTTGCTGACATTGTAACTCAAAGAGCAATTATCCGATTGACTTGAAATTTGAACTGAGTACTCTTGAATATATTTACTCTACAATGACTTAGGATATTATTGATTGGATGAAAATTGACGATTTGGTATTGAAAAAACGACCATTTTATAGGCAAGAAAACAGACTTTTTTTTCATAACTACGAAAAAAACGACCATTTTATAGGCAAGAAAACAGACTTTTTTTTCATAACTACGCCATTTTGTTGGATTTTGATATTTTTCGAAAATCCTACGTCATTGTACAGGAAATACCTTCCAGTTTAACGACATTTTTTCCTTTTTCGGTTTCAGCTACTCAATCGGCCGAAATCATGTCAGCAGTGGAGGAACTTTTTTTTGGCGCCTCCGAAGGCAGCGCATAAGTCGCTTGGATCTCAATATTTTTCTATGAAAAAAATTATGTAATATAGGTCAAATATAGCCAAATATATTCTCAATTTTCCGAAACATTTAATTGAGTACTTTTCTTCAAAAAAATTCCCGAAAATCACCCAAATTTTCACACTGGTACAGCCCCTTAAGAGACAAGTTTCAAAAAAAAAAAAAGTTCGTGCGCTCCAGACACCCCAAGAAGACGTTGAGCTTCTCGAGAGTGAGAGAGTGAGAGAGTGAGAGAGTGAGAGAGTGAGAGAGTGAGAGAGTGAGAGAGTGAGAGAGTGAGAGAGTGAGAGAGTGAGAGAGTGAGAGAGTGAGAGAGTGAGAGAGTGAGAGAGTGAGAGAGTGAGAGAGTGAGAGAGTGAGAGAGTGAGAGAGTGAGAGAGAGAGAGAGAGAGAGAGAGAGAGAGAGAGAGAGAGAGAGAGAGAGAGAGAGAGAGAGAGAGAGAGAGAGAGAGAGAGAGAGAGAGCTCCGAAACTCGTGGACTCTTTCCAAACTTATCGCGAACATTGGCGTCTGCATTCCGACTTTTATAATACGGAAGAAGAAAAAAGAACGAAGAATATCCGGGCAGACCCACGTATCATCGAATAAAGTTGTCCACTAATTCGTCAAAAGGTGAAGAAAAAAAAAAAAGACAAAGAACGCTAACAGTAAACAAAGCCAATAATAATGTTGATCGATAATTGAAAACGCTATTATCGTTGTCACTGTTGTTTATAAGATTCAACAAACTCCCGTTGCAATTGCAGCCACGATACAGCGCGCGTCAAATCAATGTTTGTCTCGCGAAACTTCTTCGCCCCCACAAGGGGGAGGGAGGAGGAGGGTAACGGGTGCAATCCACAAAAACAATAGAGTGCCAATTCAACAGATCGAAATGAAAAAACTGTCGCAGCGTTGCTTCTTGAATCGCAGTAGCCATTGAAAAAAAAAAAAGAAAGAAAAAAAAACACACACACACACGCACACAAAAATTAAGAGAAATCCGCCGAGGCGATTTCATCTGCATAATATTCCTAGCGTGTACGCGCTTTTCGTACGCCGAAGGAGTTACTAAGTTAGGGAAAAAAAAAAAAAAACAAGCCCTCGGTCGAAAAAAAGTTTTTCCCCTTCGGAAAACTTGGCGAGAAAAATTCTGGCCGAAGGGCGCTTGAATGACTTGGGAAAGAGCGAAGAGTGCAAATGCCTAAAAAAAAAAAGTTGCAGCTGCACGAAAGTTTGAGCAACGTGACAAAAAGATTACAAGTTACTTAACTCGGATACTGCAAATTTGCAAAAATACACGGAAAATAATATCTCTCGAACGACCGTAATACACGAGTATGCGAATACGTGTGCAAGGATTCATTGTAATGTCTCTTTTTGTCCCCGCGTGCGAAAAAAAAAAAAAAAAAAAATACAGCGCACACATACAAGCTGCAGGCAAACAACACTGTATATAACGCGGAGTTGCTGCTCACCTGATGATCGCGTATGGCGTTGTTCAGCTTGCTCTGCACCGATTGTATCTCCAACTGAAGTCCCTTCGATATCTCCATAATTTTTTTTTTTTCTCAGCGCGGTAGAAAAATGAATCGTGAAAAAAATAAACACGCGCACATAGGACACGAAAAAAAAAAAAAACCAAGCACAACGCGAGTAAGATAGTTCGTTGCGTTTTTGTTTCTTTATCAGCAATTTTGACGGCAAGGGTAAAAGTTTTTTTTTTTCTCCTTTTTTTTTGTTTCTTTTCTTTGCTCCGCGAGATTTTTTTTCTTCGCCGCGTAACAAGTATTCGTGTGTAGAGCAACAGCGACGATATTTTGTGTGTGTGTGTGTGTGTGTGTGTGTGTGTGTGTGTGTGTGTGTGTGTGGATGCGTGTTGCAAAAGCGCGTCGCGGGCTCTCTCGCGGTCCTGTGCGCTCTCGCCGGGCTCGTTCCGACGA